>PVIH01009499.1:0-14606 GCA_004025045.1 Sigmodon hispidus
CTTTTCCAATTTGTATGCCCTTAATCTCTTTTCGTTCCCTTATTGCTTTAGCTAAAACTTCGAGAACTATATTGAATAGATAAGGGGAGAGAGGACATCCTTGTCTAGTTCCTGACTTTAGTGGGATTTCTTTGAGTTTTTCTCCATTAAGTTTGATACTGGCTGTCGGCTTCTTGTAAATCGCCTTAATTATATTTAGCTATTCTCCCTTTATTCCTGATCTCTCCAGGGCTAAGTCTAAATAGTCAGGACCAGATTATCATTTCTGATGTCTAAGAGTGAGAGGATATAAATGCTTGAGGCAAAGAGGAGTGAGGACAAGGATAGACATGAAGAGTGAGAGAGAATTATAAAGAATTAAGGATAAAGACAGAGGCATTTTGAAAATTTTTTTGGCACTAAGTAGTAAGATTGTGCCCAGCCACATTGACAGAAATCTATCTTAGTTTCTAGTTTAAGTACTTCTAATGCTAGACTCTTGAATTCTTGAAAATATAATCACAGATACACTTATTAACTCAGGCAGATGAATACAAAAATTTAAGCACCACAAATAGCTTTATTACATACACAGTTCCATAAAATTTACCACATTAATGTGCATATTAGGAATATTTTCTTTAAAATGCTTTATGTATATTTGAATGAGATGTAGCAAGGAAATACAGTAACTGAATGATATAACAATATTACTTGTGAGATTTTTAAAAACCTTAAGCTATCTTATATCACTCAAATATACAATTCTGGTTAAACTATTTTTGTAAGAGTTTTTAGAAGTAAGAATATTATTTCAGCTACTTGAATTTATGTGGACATTAACAGTAGTTCAGAACATGACGGAGATCTGAGAAGAATGACACTAGATACTGTGAATCTCACAAAGTTAAATTAAAATCTTAAATTTGCTTTCTTCAACAAATGAATGCATTCTTTACCTTTAAAAATATAGCATTGACTTTAAGAATGCATTCTTGACCTCTTTATTTCTCAGGCTGTAGACCAGTGGGTTTAGCATAGGAATGACCATGGTGTAGAACACAGATATAACTTTGTCTGTGTCCATGGAGTGACTGGAGCTGGGCTGTAAATACATGAAGATGGCAGTTCCATAGAAAATAGACACTGCGGTGAAGTGGGAGGCACAGGTGGAAACAGCTTTCCGATGTCCTGCAGCTGAATCCATCTTTAAGATGGTGACAAAAATTAAAATATAAGATATACAGATCACTATGAGAGCAAAAAGGATATTTAAACTCTCAATGTAAAGTAGAATCAGTTCCCTAAATTGTTTATCAAAACAAGTGAGAGCCATGATTGCTGGAACATCACAGAAAAAATGATGAATCACATGGGACTTACAGAAGGGAAGAGTGAATATGTCCACAATATGAATGGAGGCATTCATGAAACTGATGATGTAAGATCCAATAATCATCCATGTATACACACTTTTAGTCATGGTTCTGGCATAGTGTAGGGGCCTACATACTGCTGCATAGCGATCATAGGCCATTGAGGCCAACAGGTAATTCTCCGCAGTAGCAAAACTTCCAAAGAAGAACATCTGAGCAGCACAGTTGTTGTAAGAAATGACATTGTCTCCTACAAGAAGCTCAGTCATGACTGTGGGGGTGACAGATGAAGAGTAACAAAAATCCACCAGAGAAAGATTACCAAGGAAAATATACATGGGGGTATGAAGTCGAGAGTCAAAGAGAATCAGCAAGATCATCCCAATGTTCCCCACCAGAGTGATGGTGTAGATGAGGAGAAAAGTGATAAATAGAAGAAGTTGTAGACCTGGGTCATCAGTGAGTCCCAACAGGAGAAACTGTGTCACTTCTGTTCTGTTCTTCATCTGTGTCATAATCATTAGATTATCTGTAGTAATGGGAAAAGAGAATCATGGTAATTTCAAAATCCTATTGAACTTAAAATATATAAACTATATTTTAAAAGGTTAATGCAGTTTTTAACATATTATATTTTAATCATATTCTTTTCCTTTTTCTTAACTCCTGCCAGATCCTTCCCACCCTTCTACTCACCCCAATGTATACTTCTACATTTGGTAAGCTAGCATAGGCTTTAGTATTACTTTGAGTGAATTAATTCTACTAATTCTGCCATAGTGAAGGATTCTTCATGAAATAAAAAGTTTCAAAATTTTATGTATTTGTTAATTAAAATGCAAAGAAATTAATACATTTTTGAGTATGAATTTTTAAATAATTTTGTCTGCTAATCTACTTTTCCTTATTTTAGCAAAACTTAGCATTTCTTTGCCACTCACCTATGAAGAACTAATATTGCCTCTTTGAATATACCACTTCTCTATTTTCTCTCAATAGTATCTTTTGTTGTTCATGAAGATTATGAAATTGAAGATGCTGACTTATTTATATTTGCACAACCATTAAATGAGACTCCCAATTATAAACAATTCAAGTTTTAACCTTATGCTTTTGAAGTTTTAGTTCTGAATTTTCTTAGGTAAAATTGAATTTAATGGAACTCACTGACTCCTTTACCTCAAACATAGCAAAATTTTTAAGTTTCACAATGAACTACAAAGTTATTGATTACACATAAATTTTATCTAATTTGCCACATATTTCATTTTTGGAAATCTGGAAAGCAAAATCTGGAAAATAAAACCATTCCATTCTCAATCCCAACACTTTCTAATGGATGGATTTGGAGAATATCCTTTTGAGCGAGGTATCACAAAACCATAAAGATAAGCAAGGGATGTACTCACTCATTAGTGGACTCTAAACAAAAAAGCAAAAAGCAAAACATGTCCAAGTTGCAAACTACAAATTCTGAACAGCTTGGGATCTGAAACACATTGGATTGGCACCTTGGATCCCACTGCCCCCCGAGGAACACCTGACCCAGTCTTGATGTTGGGGTGAGGAAAGTGGATCTGCCAGGAGTGGATGCTGAACTAAGCCATATTGGGACCTTGAAACCTCCTGCCCTTGCTGGGGAGGAGATAAAGAGATGTGGGGAAGAGAGAGTGACTGGAATGGGTGGGAGGAGGAAGGGAGGTTGAACAAGGATATACACAGATAAAAAATATGACTTTATTTATAATAAAAAAGAATCAACAAAGTATGAATTGTCTTTTACTGTTTTCTTCATGGCTTGTTTACATTAGCACACACACACACAGACGCACACACACACACATACACATGCTAACATATATTTAATTGAATACTATCAAACCCTAAACATTCAAGTAGTTTGAAGATGGATTTATGCAGTACATTATATTTAATATATACTTTGAGTAGCCAAAAGTATGAATAAGTAGGGTGGGTGAATGATTAACCTGCAGAGGCTTTTCTGAATAATATTATGACATCAGATTTAGTAGACTTACAGCCGAAGTTCCTGAGAGAGATAAAGACCTAGCAAATTAGGTTCTAGCTTAACTTTCACATACATTCTATTTTATTCAACTTGACGACAATAATGATGGGTACTTTCAGGTTCTATTGGGAGAAATAAACATGTATCATAGACAATATTATTGTTGTTAACCACAGCCTATCAAGTTACAACTATTCTATTATTAATGGTATGGAATGATGGTCTTTAAGTTTTATTAATGAAGATGTATGCCACATTCAGGATTCTAGCTATAAGAATTCTGAAAACACTACCTAACTTTCCTTTTGTTCTCTACTGGATCACTAAGATGATCTGGGTTCTGGGATCCTTAGAGCATCCTTATTCTTTATCTTTGACTGTTGTTTCTAGACCCTATAATACCAGGTCATTTTTATTTTATTATATAAAAAAGATTTAAACCATTGCATTTATTTTAGTATTTTCTACAATAGCAGGTCAAAATATTTTTAAATTAAAAACAAAATTTAGCCTAATTGTATCTGTATAAATAATGCTTCTCAATTCCACTGACAGTTCTTTTCTTGTACTTGACAAAGTACAAGAATGACTATTACATTTTTTCCACATTATAATTCTGATTGAAAAAAAGACCACAAATTTGAAAGAGAGCACAGGGGTATATGGGAGGACTTGGAGGATGGAAAGGGGAAAACTATGTAATTACTATAATCTCAAAAAGTAACAAAGTAATAAAAAAGAAAATAGCCTGAGTTGGTATGTTATTTTTATTATTAATTTTTTATACAATACAAATGTCAACATATAACTTGTAGTGGACATTGTATTGAACTCAGATTCTTTATTGAGGATTAGCCTCAATGTCCCAGAAGGAAGTCTGGCTTTAGGTGTGTTGAGGATCTGACCATGTTTCTGGATTCTATTTTAGTGATCAGAATTTCCCAAAAGTCTGCTTCATTCTAGGCTTGGTGCTTCTTGCTATAGAAGGCACTGAATAGTCAGGTCATTATTAAAAAAAAATCCTTGGAACAATAACTTAGTTGGAATAAAAGAGCCCATTTTATTAAATCTCTTATTTGTTTATATTGCTTTCTTGGCCAAACCAAATGATTGTGATGAAGGTTTGATTATTCTCATTCTGTGTGCCACTAACTTCACATATTTTTTTTTTTGGTGGCAATTTCCATGTTGAAAAATATTTTACTCCAGTGGTTTTCAAAATAACACTATTCTATTCTACCTTTTCCTTTTATTTATTCTTCTGCCATACAATACATCCTAACTGTAACTTTTCCAAGTCCTTCCCATCCTCCTGCCCACCTTCCCTCTCCCCCAGATTTATTGCTCCTCTGTTTTCCCCAGAAAAGACCAGGCCTCTCAGGGATATTAACCAAAGCATAAGAAGATACAAGACTAGGTTCAAAACCTCATATCAAGGCTGGATGAGGCAACCCAATCTTAAAATAATTTATCATCTTAGCTGCTTAAGTGATAGATAAGGCTTATCAAATATCACAAGGAATTTATATATGAATGGCATGCCTGTGAATATTGGAGTGTTTAAGAGAAAAGTTACACTTTAATCAACAAGAAAGTTAAGTATTTGAGAAATGTGATGCTCTAAAATTACACATTTAAACTTCATATTTCA
This sequence comes from Sigmodon hispidus, assembly GCA_004025045.1. Taxonomy (NCBI): domain Eukaryota; kingdom Metazoa; phylum Chordata; class Mammalia; order Rodentia; family Cricetidae; genus Sigmodon; species Sigmodon hispidus. The sequence continues at coordinate 5,036 of PVIH01009499.1, forward strand.
AAGCAGATCCTTTAACTATTTTGGGTATTTGTATTTTGTAACTTCCACTGAGATGCAAATATTAACAGAATGTAATAAAGTCACTATTTAACCAATAAAAGTGTTATCTGCATTATTCTTTAATTATTATTTTTGGGGATAGAATCATCCTGGCTAACAAGTCACTAAGTCTTTGTAGAGAACACTGTGACATTTACAGATACTTTAGATTCACATTAGTTGGATAATTCATTTAGAGCTGTTTTGAAAACACCTTTGCATTTTTAAGGAACTCAGAGCAGGTACATACATCCCTCTGCTTCCACATGAGTTAAACTTACTTTACTGTTTTTGCAATGTAGATTCTCACCATATTTCTATAAAAAGGAAAATATTCATCATACCGTAGTCAGTCCAAAATCATGAAACCATCCATGGAAAGTTTTGTCAATTGTCGGAGGTGCTCTCTTTCAGCTAGTGGTAAAAGGTTCCAGCTTCAGTAAGGTAAGGGATAAATGAGTAAAATGATATTAAAATGAACCAAGTTCTAAATCTATTATTTGTTTTTATCTGTAACCTTACAAGAGCCACCTATTTCTTTCATATTTGTAAAATAAACAAAATTATATATTAGATCTGGTTGTGTCTATAAATGATAGATCACAGAGATATATCTCTCAAAGAGGTTATTATTTGAATATCATAAAATGTGGTTTTTACCTTTGGCTATTTACCTTTATCATGAATGAAGGCTTATAGTAAATATTCACATAAGAATGATTACCATTCAAAAAACTAAATGATATTCAATGAGCATAGCATACAGCATGTCCTTTCTATAATGAGATGCTGTGGAGTCAGGCTGGTGGTTCTGGGGCAAAGATTTGGAGAAAATTTTGTAGTCTTGGAGATCTCTGGAGAGATTCCCTTTGAGACTATCTGAAGTCCTTCATCCTGCCTTCCTATGGAAGGAACAATTATTAGTCTTTAGGGATCAAGGTGGTTACAACTTTTTATAAAGTAAATTTATTTTAACTGACAAAGGTTAAAAGCATGGTTTATGCATATTACATATGAGATGTTTCTGTATACATATGAATTGAGTAAGGTCAAAACTCAGGCTAAACATGTCTGTTTCCTGAAATATTTGTCATTTCTTCATTGTGAAGACTTTCAAACATCTTCTTTTAAAAATTTTAGCATTTAAAATATACAATTTTGTTTTAGCTATAGTTTCTTTACTGTTCAAAGTCCTCTTGATTCTATCAAGTTGTAAATTAGTACTAATTACCATCTTAGTTTTCAAATATAAATCAAAGAACTGGTTCTTTAAATAAAGCTTAAGCTAACATCAAACATTTATAAAGAAAATCCTGACTAGACACACATTTAAACAGTACCTATAACTGAGCAGGTGAATATCACACGAAAAATACATTATTCAAGTCAAAGTTTGGCATTGTTTCAAGGGACTAGGGAGATGTATCAGGCAGTAAAATGCTTATATCACAGGTATTAGGACCTGAGTTTGGATCTATAGGACCTCCATAAAAACTGATGCATGCACAATGACCCACAACTGGACAATATGCAGAGAGTGAGAAACTTCAGAGCACTCAATCCTACATGACAATGCTTTAACAAAACTCTCTGCCTCAGAGCTCAGGGATCTATGTGGAAGACAACATGGAAATATTTTAAGAGCTAGGAAACAGTGTCCTTCTTTTTATAATTTTTTTCACATATATATTTATTATTTGGTGTTTTTACATCATGAACCCAATCAAACTCAGATATCATACGTCTCAGTATCATGCCCACTTTGGTGAAATGCCCATTTACAAAACCGCCCATTCATGCTGCTCATTTGCTTACTGGAGCATAATTAAACTTCCTGTGGCAAGACCCTAAAAAAAAACAAGTCTTTCCTTACCCACTCCTCTGCCAGAAGCCATCAATGCAGAAGTGAGGCATTGTGTCATTTAACTATGTTCTGGTCTTAAGTTCTTGTGTACAATGACATCTCTCTCTTTTTATATTTTTTTAAAGTCACTAATGAGAAAGTACATCCTCTGCTTATCTTTCTGGGTTTGTGATACCTTGCTCGGGAGGATATTCTTCATATCCATCTATTTGCTTATCATTTTTTCTTACTGCTGAGTAGTACTCCATTTTATAGATGTACCACAGCTTGTTAATTCATTCCTCAGTTGAAGGGCATCTAGGTTATTTTTAGGTTCTTGCTATTACAAATAACACTGCTAGGAACATAACTGAGCTAATGCCTTGGAGTGCAACTATGCATCTTTAGAGTATACACCCAGAAGTGGTATTGCTGGCTCCTTGGGGAGATTGATTCTCAGTTTTCTGAAAAACCGCCACACTGCATTCCAAAGTGGCTGAACAAGCTTACACTCCAACCAACAATGGAAGAGTGTTCCCCTAACTCAGCATCCTCTCCAGCATAGGCTGTCATCTGTGTCTTTTATCTTGGCCAATCTAACAGTTGTCAGGTGGTATCTCAAAGATGTTTTGATTTGCATTTCTCTGATGGCTAAAGATGATGAGCACTTTTTCAGGCGTCTTTCAGCCATTCATAATTCTTCTGCTGAGAAATCTCTTTTTAGATCTGAACCCCATTTTTTGATAGGGCTATTCAAGGTTTGGGACTCTAGATTCTTGAGTTCTTTATTTATCTTAGAGATCAGTCCTCTATCACTTGTAGGGTTGGAGAAAATTTTTTAATTGGATTATTCAGGCTTTGGAGCTCTAGTTTTATGAGTTCCCTATATATGTTAGAGTTCAATCCTCTGTCAAATGTAGGGCTGGTAAAAATCTTACCAGGAGGTCCAACTTATTGATTGTTGCTCTTAGTGTCTGTGCAAACTGGTGTTATATTTAGGAAGTGTTCACCAGTGCCAATGCGTTGGAGGATATTTTCTACTTTCTTTTCTATCAAGATCAGTGTAGCTGGATTTATGATGAGTTCTTTGGTCCACTTGGATTTAAGTTTTGTGCAAGGTGATAGGTTTGGATATATTTTCATTTTTCTACACACTGCCATCCAGTTATGACAACACAATTTGTTGAAGATACTATATTATTTCCATTGAATATATTTGGCCTCTTTGTTAAAAATCAAGTGTTCATAGGTGTTTGGGTTAATGTCTGGGACTTCAAATCAATTTCATTGGTCCACAATTCTGTTTTTATGCCAGTACCAAGCTGTGTTTATTACTGTGGCTTCATAGTATAATTTGAAGTCTTGGATAGTGATGCCTCCTGGGATTCTTTTGTTAAGCAAAATTGTTTTTGGCAATCCTGGCTTTCCTGTTATTCCAAATGAAATTGAGTATTGTTCTTACAAGTTCCAAAAAATATTGTGTTGGGATTTTGATGGGTAGTGTATTGAATCTGTAGATTGCTTTTGCCATTCTCACTATGTTGATCCTACCTATCCAGAAACATGGGAGATCTTTCCATTTTCTGATATCCTCTTCAATTTCTTTCCTCAGAGATTTAAAACTTTTGTCCACTATATCTGCTACTTCTATGGTTATAGTTACACCAAGCTATTTAATGCTATTTGCAGCTAGTATAAGAGGTGATGTTTCCCTTATTTCTTTTTCAGCCATTTTATCTTTAGTGTATAAGAGGGCTACTGATTTCTTTGAGTTAATCTTGTATCACGCTACATTGCTGAAAGTGTTTATCAGCTGTAGATGTTCCCTGGTAGAATTTTGTGGGACAGTTATGTATATAATCATGTCATCAGTAAATAGAGATAGTTTCATTTCTTCCTTTCCAATATGTACCTCCCTACTCTCCTTTTGTTTTCTTTTTGCTTTAGCTAAAACTTCAAGTATTATGTTGAATAGATAATGGAAGAGGGGACAACCTTCTCTACTTCCTGATTTTAGTGGGACTGCTTTGAATTTTCTCCATTTAGTTTGATGTTGGCTGTCAGCTTTTTGAAATTGCCTTTATTATATTTAGATATTTTCTGTGTATTCCTGCTTTTGCCAGGACTTTCATCATGAAGGCATGTTGGATTTTGTTGAAGGCTTTTTCAGCATCTAAGGAAAAGATTCTGTGGTTTTTCCTTCAATTTGTTTGTATGATGAATGACATTTATAGTTTTCCATATGTTGAACCATCCCTACATTTCTGGGATGAAGCCTACTTGATAGTGATGGATGATATATTTTTTCTTTTATTTATTTATTTATTTTATTATGAATAAAGAAGTCACATTTTCTATCCTTAATCAAGGTCCCTTACCCCTCCCACCATGTTAGGTTATTCTTTCTTCTCTGTATCTACCCATCCCCCCATGGACAGGGGATCCCAAGGTCCCAAGGTCCCAATATTGTTTAGTTCAGCCTCCACTTCTGGCATGTCTACTTATCTTCCCAGTATATCAAGACTGAATCAGGTGTTCCTCTAAGGGGAGTGGGATCCAATAATTCAGTCCAAGGTTTTTCAGATCCCAAGCTGTTCAGTGGTTGTGGTTTGCAGGTTGTGCATGTTTTGCTTATTTTTTTGTTTAGAGTTCACTAATGAGTGAGTACATCCCCTGCTTATCTTTCTGGGTTTGTGAGACCCCGCTCAAGAGGATATTCTCCAAATCCATCCATTTGACTGCAAATTTTAGGCTATCATTTTTTCTTATAACTGAGAAGTACTCCATTGTGTAGATGTACCACAGTTTGTTAATCCATTCTTCAGTTGAGGGGCATCTAGGTTGTTTCCAGGTTCTTGCTATTACAAATAATGCTGCTATGAACATAGTTGAGCTAATGCCATTGGAGTATGACTGTGCATCTTTTGGGTATGCACCCAGAAGTAATATTGCTGGGTCCTTGGGGAGATTGATTCTCAGTTTTCTGAGAAACTCTCATACTGCATTCCAGAGTAGCTGAACAAGCTTACACTCCTACCAACAATGGAGGACTGTTCCCCTTGCTCCACACCCTCTCCAGCATAGGCTGTCATCTATGTCTTTTATTTTAGCCAATCTGACAGGTGTCAGGTAGTATTTCAAAGTTGTTTTGATTTGCATTTTTATAATGGCTAAAAATGATGAGAACTTTTTGAAATGCCTTTCAGCCACCTGTAATTCTTCTGTTGAGAATTCCCCTTCTAGTTCTGACACCCATTTTTTGATTGGGTTATTCAAGGTTTTGGGCTCTAGATTCTTGAGATCTTTATATATCTTAGAGATCAATCCACTATCACTTGTAGGGTTTGTGAAAATCTTTTGCCATTCTGTAGACTGTTGTTTAGTCCTATTGACAGTGCCCTTGGCTTTATAGAAGCTTCTCAGCTTCAGGAGATTCTACTTTTTGATTGTTGATCTTAGTGTCTGTGCCACTGGTGTTATATTTAGGAAGTGGTGGCCTGTGCCAATTCGTAAAAGTGTATTTCCCACTTTCTTTTCTATCAAGTTCAAAGTGGCTGGGTTTAAGTTGAGGTCTTTGATCCACTTGGATTTGAGTTTTCTGCAGGGTGATAAGCTTGGATCTATTTGCATTTTTCTACACACTACAAGCTAGCTATGCCAACACCATTTGTTAAATATACTATCTTTTTTCCATTGAATGTTTTGGGCCTCTTTGTCGAAGATCAGGTGTTCGTAGGTTTTTGAGTTAATTTTTGGATCCTCAATTCTGTTCCATTGATCCACAAGTTTGTTTCTATGCCAGTACCAGGCTGTTTTTATTACTGTAGCTCTATAGTATAAATTGAAGTCAGTGATCATGATGCCTCCTGAGGTTCTTTTGTTGAGTAAAATTGTTTTGGCAATCCTGGCTTTCCTGTTATTCCAAATGAAATTGAGTATTGTTCTTACAAGTTCTGAAATATATTGTGTAGAGATTTTGATGGGCAGTGAATTGAATCTGTAGACTGCTTTTGGTAATTTGCCATTTTCACTATGTTGATCCTACCTATCCAGGAACATGGGAGAGCTTTCTATTTTCTAACATCCTCTTCAATTTCTTTCTTCAGTGATTTATAATGTTTGTCAAAAAGATCTGTTACATATTTAGTTATAGTTACTCCATGGTATTTAATACTATTTGCAGCTATTTAAAATGGTGATGTTTCCATTATTTCTTTTTCAGCCATTTTATCTTTAGTGTATAGAAGGGCTACTGATTTCTTTTTGTTAATCTTGTATCTTGCTACATTGCTGAAGATGTTTATCATCTGTAAAAGTTTCCTGATAGAATTTTATGGGTCACATATGTATGCAGTCACATCATCTGCAAATAGAGATAGTTTCACTTCTTCTTTTCCAATTTGTATCCCTTTAATCTCCTTTCATTCTCTTATTGTTTTAGTTAAAACTTCGACAACTATATTGAATAGATAAAGGGAGAGAGGACATCCTTGTCTAGTTCATGATTTTAATGTGATTGCTTTGAGTTTTTCTCCATTAAGTTTGATGTTGGCTATCGGATGATTTTTTTTATATGTTGTTATATACAGTTTGCCAGACTTTTTTTTGAGAATTTTGACATCAATGTTCATGAGAGAAAATGGTCTGTAATTATTTTTCTTTTTTTCTTTCTTTTTTTATTATGAATAAAGAAGTCACATTTTCTATCTTTGTATATCCTTAATTAAGATCCCTTCCCCCTCCCAGCACATCATGTCATTTCTTCTTCTCTACATCTCCCCATCTCTCCCAAGGGCAGGTGATCCCAAGGTCCCAAGGTCTCAATATTGCTTAGTTCAGCCTCCACTCTTGGCTAATCTAGTTTTCTCCCCCCAACATCAAGACTGAGTCAGGTGTTCCTCTAGGGGGAGTGGGATCCAAGGGGTCAGTCCATTGTGTTTCTGATCCCAAGATGTTCATTGTTTGTGGTTTGCAGCTTGGACATGCTTCGCTATTTGCTTTGTTTGTTTAGAGTTCATTAATGAGTGATTATATCCCCTGCTTATCTTTCTGGGTTTGTGAGACCCTGCTCAAGAGGATATTCTCCAAATCCATCCATTTGCCTGCAAATTTTAGGCTATCATTGTTTTTCTTACTGCTGAGTAGCACTCCATTGTGTAGATGTACCACAGTTTGTTAATCCATTCTTCAGTTGAGGAGCTTCTAGGTTGTTTCCACATTCTTGCTATTACAAACAATTTTGCTATGAACATAGTAATTCCTTTTCTTTGCTGCATCTTTGAGTGGCTTCGGTATCAATGTTATTGTGGTCATAAAAAGAGTTTGGCAATGTTCCTTTGGTTTCTACTTATGGTAGAGTTTGAGGGGTATTGGTATTAGCTCTTCCTTGAATATTTGGTAGAACTCTGTACTGAAACCAACTGGGCCTGGGCTTATTTTTAATTGGGAGACTTTTAATGACAGCTTTAATTTCCTTTGGTGTTATAGGACTGTTTAGGTCTTTAATCTGATTTTGATTTAATATTGGTAAATGTTACCTGTCTAGGAAGTTGAATATTTCTGCTAGGTTCTCCATTTTTGAGGAGTACAGATTTTCAAAGTATGACCTGATAATTCTCTGAATTTTTTTCAGGGGTCTATTGTTATGCTCCCCTTTTCATTTCTGATTTTGTTGATTTGGATACTCACTCACTGCTTTTTGTTAAGTTTTGATAAGGATTTATCTATCTTGTTAACTTTCCCAAAGAACCAACTCTTTATTTCATTGATTTTTGTATTGCTTTTTCTTAGTTTCAATTGTGTTGATTTCAGCTCTAAGTTTTATTATTTCCTGTTGTCTATTTCTTCTAGGTGAGTTTGCTTCTTACTGCTCTACGACCCTCAGTCATCATGATAATTCTCTTCTGTGGGATTTCCCTAATCTTTTTATGTAGCCTTCTAGTGTTATGGGTTAATACTGCTTTCATTGTGTCCAATAAGTTGAGGTGTATCGTGAATTCATTTTCATTGAATTCTAGGAAGTCTTTGATTTCTTTATTAATTATTTCCTTGACCCAGAGGAGGTTTAGTTGAGTGATGTTTAGTTTCATTGAGTTGGTAGGCTTTCTTTGATTCTTGATGTTGTTGAACTCTAACTTTAGACCCTGGGGTCTGAAATGGTACAAGGTTTATACACAGTTTTTGGTACCTGTTCATATTTGCTTTATGACCTATTATTTGATCAATTTTTGAGAAAGTTCCATGGGGTGCTGGGAAATATGTATTTTCCTTCGCATTTTGGTGGATTTTTTTTTTTATATATCTGCTAAGTCCATTTTGGTCATAACTTCTGCTAGATTCCTTATTTCTCTGTTGAGTTTCTGTCTGGTAGACCCATCCAAGGGTGAAAGTGGAGTATTGAAGTCTCCCACTATTAATGTGTCAGGTCTGATCAGTGGTTTAAGCTTTAGAAGTGTTTCTTTTACATATTTACGTGCCCTTTTATTGGGGGCAAAGATATTCAGGATTTAAGTTTCATCTTGGTGAATTTTTCCAAGATGAGTAAGTAGTAACTTTTCTGGACTCTTTTTATTGATTTCAGTTTAAAGTCTATTTTGTTAGACATTAGAATTGCTATACCAGCTTATTTCTTAGGGCCATTTGAATGGAAAGTCTTTTTGCAACCTTCTACTCTGAGCCTGTGTCTGTCTTTAAAGTTGAGGTACATTTCTTGTATGCAGCAGAGAGATGGTTTCTGTTTTTGTGTCCATCGTGTTAGGGTGTGTCTTTTCTTTTTTCTTTTTCTTTTTTTAAGATTTTGTACTTTATTTTTTATTATTATGAATAAAGTCATATTTTTATCTGTGTATATTCTTGTTCAAGCTATAGGTGAATTGAGTCCATTGATATTAAGGAATATTAATGACCAATGATCAATATTTCCCATCATTTTTGGTAGTAGTTTGCATTTTCTTTTTGGGGGAATTTCTTCTTTGGGCTTACCAATTGTCTGTGGTTACATGGGTGTTTCTGGTTTCCTTAGTTTAGAGTTTTCCTTCTAGGGCTTTTTGCAGGGCGGGGTTTGTGGTTAGTTGTTATTTAAATCTGGTTATGTTGTGAAATATCTTGTTTATTCCATCTATGTTGATTGACAGTTTTGCTGGGTACAGTATTCTAGGTTGGCATCCATGCACTTTCAGTGTCTGTATAATGTCTGACCAAGACCTTCTTGCTTTCACTGTTTTCATTGTATTGTCAGGTGTTATTCTGATGAGTCTCCCTTTATAGGTGATTTGACCTTTTTCCTTTTGCAGCTCTTAGTATTTTTCTGTATACTGTAGGTTTAGAGGCTTGTTCATTATATAGTGAGCAGTCTTTTTTTTGTGGATATAGTCTATTTGGTGTTCTGTAGGCTTCCTGTATTTTTATAGGCATTTCCTTCTGTAGGTTAGGGAAGTTTTCTTCTACGATTTTATTGAATATATTTTCTGTGCTTTTGAGCTGGTATTATTCTCCTTCTTCTATTCCAGTTATTCTCAGGTTTGGTCTTTTCAGGGTGTCCCAAATTTCCTGGACATTTTGTGTTATGACTTTTTTGATTTTAGTGTTTTCTTTAACTGATGTTTCTATTACCACTATTGAGTCTTCCACCCCAGAGATTCTCTCTTCCATCTCTTGGATTCTGTTGGCTATTCTTGAGTCTGTAGTTTT
>PVIH01009499.1:14706-26928 GCA_004025045.1 Sigmodon hispidus
TTTTTTTTTCTTTTTTTTTTTTTTTTTTTTTTTTTTTTTTTTTTTTTTTTTTTTTTTTTTTTTTTTTTTTAAACTTTATTTATTTATTTGCCTTGGTGTTTGCCTGGAACTGGAACTACATACAGTTGTTAGCTGCCATGTGGGTGCTGGGAATTGAACCAGGGTCCTCTGGAAGAGCAGATGGTGCTCTTAACCGCTGAGCCATCTCTCCAGCCCCCATGTTTTTATTTCTAGCTTTGTCTTCATGTTTTACTTTCTTCATTGCTTCTATTTCAGTTTTTTATTCTTGTCAAATTTCTTTCACCTGTTTGTTTTTTTCTCTTGGTTTTCTTTATTTTCTTTCAGGGCTTTGTTCATGTCTTCTAGTTTTCTTTTTGTATTTTCTTCTATTTCTTTAAGGGAGTTTTCTATATCCTCTTTTAAGGCTTTTATTAGTTTCCTAAAGCTGTTTTTAAGGTCATTTTATTCTGTTCCCTTTTCATTGTTATGTTTAGGTCTTGAAGCTATAGAGCTATTTGCTTCATCTAGTCGTGTCTTGTTCACCTTTGTATTGTTGTATGTATTCTTGCACTGTCGTTTGTTCATTGCTTTCCCAATTCTCTCTTGGTTGGCTCCTAGTAAGTTGTTGATCTGAGGACTCTTAAGGTTCTTAAGGCTCTTAATTAGCTATGTGCTCAGAGGGTCGGCTGTTCTCGTGAGGTTGCAGTGTTATGCCAGTCATCACCTCTTGACCTCTCACCTCTCAGCTGTGTGCCCAGGGACTTGGCTGTTCCCCTACTGCTATTACATCAGCTGTGTACTGGATGGGCTGTGCTCTGCACTGAAGCCAAGAAGCCTTCTCAGGGCTCAGGTTCAGGTGGTGGAAATCACCTTCTGACCTTTAATCTCTCAGATGTACTTTTAGGAATTCCCCTCATTCCTTGCTGTTTTTATTCCAGTCCTTCTCTGTGCAGACTGTGTTCCCCACTGAATATGTTTCTTACCTTGAGATGTGCACCCAGGACCAAGGGACCCAGCTGTTTCCCCACTGCTGCTTTCCCAGTTATGTTCTGGGCATGCAATGGTCTGAGCTGCAGCTGAGTGGTCAATCAGGGCCCTAGTTTAGGGGGGGGAAGTCCAACAGTGTCATTCTTACACAATAGGACTGGTGCATATATGGACTCACAGAGACTAGTAGCATGCACAGGTTCTGTACTGGTTCAAGCCAGATGAAATCCCAGCTCCTAGCACTAAAAGGAGGAAGTGGACAAAGTGTTGTACACGTAAACAAAAAACTCTTTGTGATTGATACCCACTGGAATAGGAAAAAGTAATTTCCTCCCATGGGCTCTCATTGGGTATATCAACTAGCTTTAGTGTGTGAATTTTTTGTTTAATTTTTATTGTTTTATTTTATTGTTTTTTGATTTTTATTTACTTATTTATTTTTTGAGTAACATCTGGGAGGAGTTGGGGGAGGCAAAAAGTATATTGTATAAAAAGAAACCTTTTACATTTAGAAAAACATTAAATTGCTACCTTAAAATATTTCAAACCTGAGACTGAAATAATATATTCTGCAAACTGTAAATGTGTGACTTAAAGTTTTTGAGTATCTGTATATTTGTTGACTTGTAACAAAAATATATTAAGTACAATAAAATTTGTTATAGTTGGTAATTATATGTATATTACTCAGATATAACTATTTTTCTCATATCTCTATTTTTTATTAAATTATCATGTAAGCATATTGGTTTTATGTAATGCAGCAGCAGCATGTGTATTTATCTTACAAAACAGGTGTTTCTATAAAGCTGTTTACTTAAAAATCTTAAACATTTTTGTTGAGAATCTCACAAATGCAAACTATTATTTCATCTAACCCACCATGATTCCATTCTCTCCTATTATTTTCCAATTTTTCTACCACCTTTTTTCTAAATTTCATAAGCCTTTCCTTTTAAACAAATAGAGTCTGCTTAGTGCTGGCTGTTGTATAATGAGTGTAGGGCTATCTACTTGAACTGTATGGGTAGTTTTCTTTTTCTATAAGCTTTTTTATTTAAATTTTTTTCACAGTCCCAATGCTGCTCTCCCTTCATCCTCTCCTCCCCCTCCTATCTCACACAGCCCATTTTACCATCCATTTTCCAGGAAGGGTGAGGAGTCTCAAGGTGAGTCAGTTCAGTCTGGCATATCCAGTTAAGGTAGGTCCAAATCCCTGCCCCTAGTATCAAGGATGAGTAAAGTGTTCCTTTGTAGAGAATGGGCTCCAAAAAGCCACTTCATTCACAGGGAAAATACTCCTGCAAGAGGCTCCACAAACTGCCCATGCCTTTTAAGTGTCATCTACATTTGTAGGATGTAGTTCATTTACATGAAGTTTCCTCAGCAGTTATTTCAGAGTCAATATATGGTAGGCCATCTCTGTGTGTCTTCTCATGATCCTGATCCCTTTGCTCATATACCATTTCCTCTTTCTCTCTCTTCAACTGGACTAGAAGCTCAACCTGGTACTTAGCTATGGAATTTTTGCTTCTGCTTTATCCATTGCTGGATGAGGGTTCTATAATGACAATTAGGGTGGTCATTCACTTGGCTATATGGGAAGTCCTGCTTAGGCTCCCTCTCCAATAATGCTTGGGTACTAGCTGTGACAGCTTGCGTGTTTTTGGATTTTTCTCTAGCATCAAGCTTCTTTCTAATCACTCAGTGAGTCCCTCTATTGAGTATCTATTTCTTTGTTCTCCCTCTCTGATGCTCCTTCCACTCAACTATCTCATTCTCTCATGATCTCTTCCTACTTCCCTTTACTTGCTCTTCAGTATTATACCAATTTACTATAATATCTCCCTATTTCCCCTTCCAAGTGGGATCACGGAAGTCTTTCTTATGTTCCTCCTGTTACCTACCTGCTTTGGGATGAGAGGCATATTCCTGAAAGAAACTTGAGAAGTCATTTTGCCAAAAGCTACTTTTCTACTTGTCAGATTTTATGATTGCCTCCTCCATTCATGCTGGTGATTTTGTTGGCTTCATCTTGTGTATGCAGTCACATTACTGTGAGTTTGTATGTACATCAGCCCTGTCATATCTAGTACATAGTATTTTGCTACAGACTTCTGCTGCTTCTGGCTTTTGTAGTCTTTCTACTCCCTTTCTGTATGAACTTTAGGCTTTGGGGGTACTGCCTTATGATATAGATGTTACACCTAGAGCGAAGTATTCCATAGTCTGTTATTTTTCGCATGTTGATCAATTGTGTGTTCCTGAATTAATTATCACCTTCTGTCAAAAGAGGCTTCAATGAGGATTGAAATATGCACCATCTTGTAGTTATAAAAATGAGATCTTAGTGCGAAGATGAATACTATGTCCATTAAGTACAATAATAGAATTGATTTTTCCCCTAAAGCTCATGATGTAGCCATCCATGTTTTCTTGGCTCAGTTAATAATACAAGGCAAAATTATGTCTTGTGAAGTGGGGTTTAGAGTCACCCAAAGATGGTGCCTTGTTACTTTCATAACATTCATATCATTATTGCTCTAATGAACTTATATTTTCATTTCAGTTACTATTGTAGCTTGGGGATCACAACTTGGCAAGACTGTTGAATATTTTTCTACCCCAGTAGTATAAATTGCACCTTCCAGCACTATGAAAGCTAGTGAGAAGAGATAAAGCTTCTAGGTTGATACCAGCTTGACTTTTCAATGTCTAATGATTTAATTATGGTGTATCTACACTAATAGAATCTTAGTATAAAGTTATGAAAGCTAACAAATGGTAAAGTACAGGAATGTTAAAAACATATGTGGGGCCTCAGTGACCAACTACTGGAAAAAAGTAATTTATATCTAGTGCTGGATTATTTATTTATTAGCCTATAATATCTGGAAGAGGAATTATCCCCTTATAATGAAGTCACTGCATTTAAATTACTTTTATATATGTACATTTGTATATTTTAGTGGACTTTTATGTTGCTTTTATAAGACTGACAGTTATGTATCATTTTCAAAAATTTTTAGTGCTATTACTCCCCACACTTGCTTTTTTACCCTGATCTCTTATCTCTCATCTTATTTAATTCTTCTTCCATTATGATTCTCCCTTCAGACTATCCATATTTTATCATTATTTTCTGGTAATCATGATAGTGGTATCATGATCCCTTACTAGAAACTAGGCACTTCAAATTAAATATATACATATCCAAATATTCAAATACAAAATCTCTATATAAAAGTGAAAAATCAATGATGGTCTTTCTGGATCTGCATTACCTAACTTACAATGAACATTTCTAGCCCTATCATTTATCTATAAATTTAATACTCTTATTTTTTACAGGTGAATGATATTATATATATTAAATGATTACATATATAATATGTATGTATTTCACACTTTTATTATCTATTTATAATTTGATGAGAGTCTAAGCTGACTCCTTTTCTTAATATTGAGCAGATTAGAATCAAATATGGATGACCAAATATCTCTGTATTGTGTTCCAGAGTCCTTTGGGTATATTTTAGGACATGTATTACTGAATCACAGAATAGATCTATTCCTAGTTTTTTGGAGAAACTTTTGTTTTGATTTCCATAATGACTACACTGGAGTTTATTTCTACCAAGAGTAAAAACGTGTTCTTCTTTCCCCTCATTGATTTCACCATTTGTTATTTTTCATTTTTTTTAATCTTAGCCTTTTAGACAGCAGTACAATGAAATTTCAGAGTAGTTTTAATTTTAATTTTCCTCATGTTTCAGAATTTGAATATTTGAAGAACATTTAATAGCAATTTGTGTTTCTTCTTTTGGGAATTCTTTGTTTAGTTCCTTGCCCAGATTTTAAATTTGATTATTTACTTTTTTAGTGTTCATTATTGATTTTAATTTTAGGTTTTTGGATGTTCTAGATATTTACAACAGACATTTGTATGGCTGGTAAAATTTTTCCCCATGAGTTTCTCATGAAAATGGTATCTGTGTGCAAAGTATACATACACACATGAGTGTATATGTATATATGAACCTGAGATAGTGACAATATTCATTTAAAAAGATCTTTCATTTTTTCTTCTTCTTTGACCCAAAGGTTGTTCAATTAAGACATGTTAAGTTTTCATGAGTTTGTAGACTTTCTGTGATGTTTATTATTGTTAAATTCTAACATTAGACCATGGTGGTTTGATAAGATACAAGGAGTTATTTCAATTTTTTGTATGTATTGATATTTGCATTATGACCAAGTACATGGTGAATTTTAGAGAAAGCTCCATGAAGTAATAAAAAAGGTATATTTTTGTATATATTCCTTTGTATATTCTGTACATATCTATTAAGTCCATTTGGGTCAAAACATCTGTTACATCAGATACCTTATTTCTCTGTTGAGTTTCTGGCTGGTAAACCTGTCCATTGGTGAGAATGGAGTGTTGAAGTCTTCCACTTTCCACCAAAGGTAGATAATGGTCAAATGGTGTGGGCAGTTTGTGGAGATGTATGCAGTAGGATCAGAGTATGTTATTGGTACATAAAATGACATTTCAGATTCCATTTCCTACAGAGTAACATCTAACCCAGCCTTAATACTGGAATGAGGGACTTGAACCTTTCTCAACTGGATATGACAGACTGAACTGACCCACATTGGGATTCCTTTCTTTCTTAGAAGGAATGGATGTGAGGATGGGGTGGAAGGAGGTTGAGGGAGGACTGGGAGGAGGGAAGTGCGGGGGAGTAGTTGTAGATATGGAAACAAAACTTTTTAAATAAAAAAGGATTTTTAAATCTACTCTTCTTTCTGGAAGAGTGATTATTTCTAATTTATTAGCTCTAGGTTCCCCTATTTTTAAAACACTTTTATCTTTAAACTTTACAACTAGCTGAAAATTTTTTTAATAATTAGAACTATATAGGCTGGATAGAAAATATTTTTCATATATTTAGAAAGTAAGTGAAGGTGTTTTATTGTAGATTTGGTGTAAAATTAAAATATGAATGCTATAGAAGATTTTGCATTACACAGCTTTTTTTAAATGCATTCTTAACATCTTTGTTCCTCAGGCTGTAGACCAGAGGGTTCAGCATAGGAATGACCATGGTATAGAACACAGATGCCATCTTGTCATTGCCCATGGTGTGACTGGAGCTGGGCTGTAAATACATGAAGATGACTGTCCCATAGAAGATGGAGACTGCAGTGAGGTGGGAAGCACAAGTGGAAAAGGCCTTCTGGCGCCCCTCAGATGAGCGCATCCTCAAAATAGTGATAAATATAAATAGGTAAGAGATCAAGATGATTACAACAGAGAAGAGAGCATTGAAACCCACCACAAAGAAAATCACCATCTCACTGACAGAGGTGTCTGAGCATGAGAGGGTTAGGAGAGGAGGGGCATCACAAAAGAAGTGATCTATCACATTGGACTTGCAGAAGGAGAGCCTGAAAATGTTCCCAGTGTGGATGGAGGAATTCAAGAAGCCACAGATATAGGAGCTTATGATCAAATAAGCACATGTATTTCTGGTCATGGTGGTGGTGTAATGCAGGGGCTTACACACAGCTGCATAGCGATCATAAGCCATTGCAGCCAGGAGGAAACTTTCTGTGGTTATAAAGCCCACACAGAAAAAGAATTGGGTGCCACAAGCATTGTGGGAAATGATTTTATCTGTTGAAAGGAGACTTGCCATTACTTTGGGTGTGACAGCTGAAGAATAACCAAAGTCCACCAGAGATAAGTGACTGAGGAAAAGATACATGGGAGTGTGGAGGCGTGAGTCCAGCAGAATCAACCATATCATTCCCAGGTTTCCAAGCACAGTGCTGAGATAGATGAGAAGAAAGACAATGAAGAGTGGGACCTGGAGCTTGGGGTTGTCTGTTAGCCCTGCAAGAATGAACTCAGTCACCTCTGTACTGTTCTCCATTGTGGATTACATGACTTCCCTGCAGCAAAGAGAAAGGGGATCGATCAGATGAGAGCTGGAGAGGAGACTGATGGTCCACTCTGCTTGCCCTCTACATGCCTTCTCTCACTGTAAAAATGTTCTTTTTCAGTATTCTGATACAAGCAGGTTATGCAGCAAAATTCAAATTTAAATCAAATTAATTAAACTAAATAAAGTATAATAAGTTCATTCTGTGTCTCAAAATAGATGGTATATCTGAATCTAGTAACTCTATGGATGCCTGAATTGAGTGTGTGAGGTGGGGATAGATGTGTGTGTCTTTATATAAGAACATTATATTAATTACTATGTGGAAAATCTCAAAGTTTGTATTTGAACTTTCTTAAAGAAGACAAATTATTTTTTCACTAATCTAGAATCATTTAAGATGTTAATTTATTCAGTATAATATAATGCAATACAATGGGGTATACATATTTTATTCATTTTCTGAAGTTTTGTTTTGTTTTGTTTTGTTCAGTTTTAAGCTTTATTATAGTGTGGCTAATTATACTCTGGGCTTTGAAAATGTTAGGCTAACATTTTCACTGTAGATAGCCTAAATACAAACTTAATTCTCAGTCCTGTGCTGGGTTGGGCAGAAGCCTTGTGTTGTAAGATCTCACCTCCTGGTTTGTACATGGTTTCAGGTCTATTGTGATTCATGTGGGGAAGGAGGTATCTCTTGGAGGTCTCTTTCATAAGTGAGCTAACTTCAGGCACATGAGATCTTCTCTCACTGCATATCTATCTCCTAATGTCAATGCATCAGAATATTATCAGTGGAGGTTAGGATTTCAATGTAGGAAATTTGGTAGCTTATAAACATTCGTGTAATGGTTCTTTTTAGAAGTATTGCAAAATTTAGTTAATTTATCTGTCATTTCATTTTGTTCATTTATGTTAATTTACATAAGAAGGATGTTTGGTATAATGGAAGATATTTAAGGAAATAATTTTAACTTTAATTTCATAAATGTGTTTAGTTTTGTTAAGATTTAAAATATAGGAAAACCTTCCTATTATATCATTGTCATTCTATTCTCAGAATATATGAAGCCTTGGATTAGATAAAACCCAAAAATAAATGAAATTATAAAACTTACAGGTATGTGGAAACAATTATTTCCAGTGAGGTAACCCATACCTAGAAAGATAAATATCACATTTTTCTGTCATAGTAAATGTTAGTTTTGGATCTTTAGGAATATATAATTTTAAAGACCTATTATCACTGATATGAATTGCATAAGAAAATTTAGTCATGCTTAAATCGTGCCTATTTTAAAATGTCCACTTATTTTAAATCAAGAATATTTACAAATAAAGTTTGAATATGCATTTTATAGCTAATGTCTTTTACCTAAATATTTTAGGATATTTTGAAATAGTCTGTAGAATTGATCTGGTAGTTAAGAACTCTTAACAGTTCTTGTGGAGAATGGTGGTTCAGTTCCCAGCAGTCAGGCTCACATTGACATATAACTGCAGTAGATAGATGTTTGATACAAGTATCAATTTTATTTAATAAACTTTATTGTGCCTTTTATAAACAACATTTGTTTGAACACTGCTTGAAGTTTAAAAGAAAGTATAATATAAAATAAAATGATTCAAAAAATATATGTAAGTGATGAAAATGTAACTCAGAACAAATGCTCTGTCGTTCTGATTTTCAGCTATAAAAAAAGCTGAATCTTCAAATGTTTAGAGTGCCTGTTTTCTAATATTTGCATATATCTTTTTAAAATCAAAACAAATAAACCATATAAAGTACTAGGTGCCAATCATTTTCTCATTCTCTTAATAAGCACAGTGTCTATCTTAGGCAGAAATTTTTGCTGATTTCCTGGGCTTCAGTAGCATATGTAACATATTTTCTAATGTTGGGAGTTTTCCTACTGAAACAAACATCCAGTCCAATAGATAGTGAGCTTTATTCTTTTTTACCATTTCTCAAGAAAAGAAAAGTTGTTTATTGTTTTCTTACAATTGTGAAACAGTAATTTAGCATTTCTCAGTCCTTGTAATGATTAATAAACCTTATTTGCAACACATGGTAGATCTCTATGTATAGAAATAAGTCATGTATTTACATCTTTTTATATCATAGTTATCCATATAATTTTGTAACTATTTCTGTGTATTTATAACTTGTCCTTAAGTTTCATATTTTTTATTTATTAATATTCATCTCTCCTTTTAAATATATTATTATAATTTTCCTGATTGCAATTACATTATACAGTGATACTCCCATTTTGTCTTTGAGTCAACCCTGGAATTAGTGAAGATAACAGGTATTATCACTTTCCCTAAAAGAGCCAACCGAAATTACAGTAGTTCAAATAACTATTTTATTTTTATTTTTTTTAATTATTAAAAGGTAAATTTATTTCAATAATTTAAAAGATACATGTACTTTATCCTTGAATTCTTATGAGATGATAATTTAATAAAGGGTATAGCTAAAATGCAATACCAAACATTCTTTGACTTTTCATTAGCAAAGCAGAGACCCATGACCTTTAACTGCCTTAGATCATATTACAAATAAGTTTTTTACAGGATTACCACTGTATTTGGGCACAGAGCCTTTGGTTATCTCTGATACAAAGTATAACAATACACAAAACATTGCAGACAAAGCTCTCTGTGAAACAAATGAAAGATCACTAAACTCACAGGTCGTACTCTTGAGTCATTCTGTCCTCAAGTTCATGAGGGATGTTGGTCTGACACAGAGGCTTACTGTCTTACCTGAGCAACACAGCATGCGAATCTGGTACCTTCATACATAATTAGGGATTAATTTGTAATTCACTTCCTGAAAGTAAGAAAAATGTCATTATTGGAGGCTCTTACTTAGTATCTGGCATGAATATTATAGATCTCCAAATGAAAGAAAAATAACACAGCTGGTTTTGAAACTCTCTAACACAAGTTCTACTCCCCTTGTCTCTTGGTATGACAGTTTAGATAAATTATCTAAGCTCTTTAAATTTCATAATATGCTCATACATAAGAAATAGTAGACAGATAACCTCAAGGACACCTGCCTTGAAGGATGTCCAGTATGACAAAAAAGTAATCTTCACCATTTCTCATACTTGGCAAGGCATGATTCTTTTTATTCAAACAAATAATAACACTTTTATTTTCCCCCAGGTAACATGCTCTTACTATCATGCCATTTAGGAAGAAATTAATTTTTGGTTCTAAACAACTATTAGATCAATAACAAATATAAAAGAGACTCATTTTGGGCTATTCCCTTTAGTGATAGGTCAATAGAGACTTCACATATGAAAAAGTGTTAGTTATCCAGTAGAGAGTTCTATAGTCACGGGACTCTCATAAGAAAAAAAATCCCAAGAGAGTTACAGCAAACCCTTATCTCACACAACTGGGGTGTAAGTAATTAAAGATTCTACCTGCTCTGCTTATCAATGGAGATCATAGAATTATTTTCACTATTTTTTTTAAATAATGCTCTGATAATAAAAGAACTGTAAGATTTCAATTTGGCATTCAGGTTAAGTGGTAGAAATTTATATTTTTGTGTTAACAGTACATGTATACTTTCTTCAATATAAATTATTTAATTTTTGCAAGAAATTGTAAACATGTTCAATTGTTTTTGACTCCTGCTGAGTTTGAACTATAGTGTCAGACTTGTTAACAAGTTCATGCAAAATAAGAAATGTTCTTCACATTTGTGTTGCTTAGATCCAGTGTTTGTAAATACAAAACAACATAAGAAGCAGATAGTTGTGTGTACAGAGACATAAACAGAATACTGTATAAGAAAAAACAGTACATAGAGAAATACAAGGGAAAAGAGGAATTTTACTTTAAATTAGCTTGTCAACATACATTCTAAGGAAAATGAATACTTCATTAAGTCCTAAACAAGAGGAACCAACATTAGCATGCTTGTGTCAAACATGAAGATTTCACAATAAAATTCCATAGTTTCAAGTCAATTCAAACTCTTAAATAAATCATGTTACCACAGCATCAATAAAAGGTCATTGATTTTAGTTTTTATAGAAGTATCCTCCTCAAAACTACAAACAACTATGAATCTTGTTTGGCTGTGGTTTTCTACAGTGGTCTCTGTTGCAAAGACAGGTTTTTTTTTTTGTTTGTTTTTTTTTATGGTGAGGAGTGAAGGATACCATTGGCTATTCACTGTTGGTAAAGGATACAGTTAGGAATCACATTACTTTAGTAAAGTGGTTGTTGTAGGTTTTCCTGAAAAAAACACATGATTTCACTAGTTAGCTAATTTTAGAATTCCAGACATGATTTCTATCTTGTTAAGTAAGCTGTAAGTTCCGTTAGAGAACTGTTGGTTACCACCAAGGTATGTGTGCTATGGCCATACCCTTAGAGTTAGCATAATATGTGCATTGTTATAGATACATCTACAAAACATTACAATACTTAAAGCTCAGTGAACATTGTGTAAGTGGGGATAGAATGCTTGTTAGGGCCAGAAGAGCAGTGATTTTTGATATAATCAAAAAATTGTCTCCTAGTAATGTTAGAAGGTACACCTATAAAATCTTATCATTGTGACTGATTAAAAATAAGCTGAAGAAGGATGACAGCAGAGATGCTCATGTGACCAGGGCAAGCCTCAACCCTATACAGGAAACAACAGAAAACTGGGCAAAGAAGAAATAATTTTCTTTAGGGAAGGGCACAAAAACTGGTGAGTTCTTGCTCTCAGCATTTGTTAGTATCCATTGCTAGTGAAATAACCTTGAACAGCCTAAATATTTGTCCTTTTAACCACTAAGTTAATAAAATATTATTTTATTCCTTTCAGCTGTAAATATTTTACTTAATCAGTTTTAAATATTACTGCCTTTTAGAACTTAAGTCTGGTCTAGATTGGAGGACAGAAATAAGTTACCAGTAAACAGAACTGTGTTATAATCATGAGAAGAAAAAAAGAAGGCTGAGTGTTGAGACGTATGCAAACAGATCTTAGCTTATTTATAAATTCTTAGAGCTGAAAGAAGTAGGGAAATATTCCCATTACTAACTCAAAAGCAATCTCTAATAGAATATCATTTGTAAATGAAAGGTTAGTTTCTTCCAAGGAATCTTACTGGGGAAACATAATACTCTAAAAGGTAGGATGCCTCCTCAATAGTAGATGACAAACAGAAAACATACTCAATGGCATCTTTGAATGTTCCTTGTCTCATATGTCAGGGCTTTTCTTTATAGTTTTTAAATTATTTTAAAAATTTTTCTT
>PVIH01009499.1:27028-82137 GCA_004025045.1 Sigmodon hispidus
TTTTTTTTTTTTTTTTTTTTTTTTTTTTTTTTTTTTTTTTTTTTTTTTTTTTTTTTTTTTTTTTTTTTTTTTTTTTTTTTTTTTTTTTTTTTTTTTTTTTTTTTTTTTTTTTTTTTTTTTTTTTTTTTTTTTTTTTTTTTTTACTGTTTGCCTGTTTCTCCAATTCCTATGTGTTGATTTTTGTTTTATCTTATTATATTATAATACATTTTATTATTATACTTTAGGAGTCTGTTTTATAATGAGAAACAGAAAAAGAATACCTATGGATTAGAAAGGAAGTAGGGAGAAACTGGAAAGTATAGGGGAGGGGTGTAGTATGAAGTTTCTGGCCGGACCTTTCTGATCTAGCTCTGAGGTTATGACCTGCTATCTCACAGAAACACAGATGCTTGTATTAATTTTATGCTGATCAGCCTCTGGCTCTGGCATATTACTAGCTTGCTCTTGCGCTTAAATAAACCCATTATTCTTATGTGGGATTTAATTTTTAGTAGTGTTTCTTTTACATAAGATGTTGCACTTATATTAGGGGCATAAATATTCAGCTATGAAAAAACACCCTAACTTGATGGATACAAAAACAGAAACCATCCTTCTGCTGCATACAAGAAATACACCTCAACTTTAGAGACTGACAAAGGCTCAAAGGGTTGTGAAAAGACTTTCCAATCAAATGGCCCTAAGAAATAAGCTGGTGTATCCATTCTAATATCTAACAAAATAGACTTTAAATTAAAATCAATAAAAAGAGACCAAGGTGGTCACTACATATTCATCTCATGAAAAATTCACCAAGATGGAATCTCAGTCCTGAATATCTATGCCCCCAATACAAGGGCATCTACATATGTAAAGGAAATACTTCTAATGCTTAAACCCCATACCAAACCTGACACACTAATAGTGAGAGACTTCTCCATTTTCACCCTTGGATAGGTCAACCAGACAGAAACTCAACAGAAAAATAAGGGATCTAGCAGAAATTATGACCAAAATGGACTTAGTAGATATATACCACATCTTCCACCCAAACAAAAAGGAAAATACATATTTATCAGTACCCCATGAAACTTTCTCTAAAATTGATCACATACTAGGTCATAAATCAAATATCATCAGGTACCAAAAAATGTATGTAATTTATTGTACCATTTCAGATCACTGTGGTCAAGTTAGAGTTCAACAACATCAAGAATCACAGAAAGCCTACCAACTCACTGAAACTAAACATCACTCAACTGAACCACCTCTGGGTCAAGGAAGAAATAAGAAAGAAATCAAATACTTCCTAGAATTTAACAAAAATGAATCCATGACGTACAGAAACTTATGAGACACAATGAAAGCAATGTTAAAGAAAAATTCAAAGCACTAGATGCCTATATGAAAAACCAAGAGAACGCTCACACAAGAGACCTAACAACACATCTGAAGACTTTAGAACAAACAGAGGCAAACACACCTAAAATGGGTAGATGGCAGGAAATAATCAAACTTAGGCCTGAAATCAGTACAATAGAAATAAAGAGAACAATACAAAGAATCAATGAACCCAAGAGTTGGTTCTTTGAGAAAGTTAACAGGATAGATAAGCCCTTATCCAAACTAACCAAAAAGCAGAGAGACAGTATCCAAATCAGCAAAGTCTAAAATGAAAAGAGCAACGTAACAACAGATCCCAATGTAATCCATAGAATTTTCAGGTCATAGTTTGAAAATCTATACTCTACAAAATGGAGAACCTAAAAGAATTGGACAGGTACCATTTACCAAAATTAAATTAAGATCAGATTAAAGACCTAAAGTCCTATAACACCAAAGAAAATTGAAGCTGTCATAAGTCTCCCAAATGAAAGAAGTCCAGGCTCAGATGGTTTCATTGCAGAGTTCTATCAGATAATCAAAGAAGAGCTAACACCAATGCTTCTCAAACTGTTCCATACAGTAGAAACCAAAGGAATATTGTCAAACTCTTTTTATGGGGCCACAATAAACCTGATACCTCAGCTACTCAAAGATACAACAAAGAAAGAGAAGTACAGACCAATTTTGCACATGAACATTGATGCAAAAATTTTCAACAAAATTCTAGCAAACTGAATCCAACAACATATAAGAAAAATTATTCACTATGATCAAGTAGGCTTCATTCCAGAAATGAAGGGATGGTTCAACAAGCAGAAAACTATAAATGTCATCCATCATATGAACAAATTGAAGAAAAAAATGACCATTTCCTTATATGCTGATCAAGCCTTTGACAAAATCCAACACACCTACATTATAAAAGTCCTGGAGAGATCAGGAATACAGGGAAAATATCTAAATATAATAAAGGTAACTTACAAAAAGCCAATAGCCAACATCAAACTTAAAGGAGAAAAACTCTAAGCAATCGTACTGAAATGAGGAACTAGACAAGATTGTCCCCTCTCCCCTTATCTATTCAACAAAGTTCTGAAGGTTTTAGCTAAAGCAATAAGAGAATAAAAGGAGATTAACTGGATATAAATTGAAAAAGAAGAGGTTAAAATATCTCTATTTGCAGATGATAAGATCGTATGCATAAGTGACTCACAAAATTCTACCAGTGAACTTTTACAGCTGAAAAACACCTTCAGCAATGTAGCTGGATACAAGATTAACTCAAAGAAATCAGTTGCTCTCATATACACTAAAGATAATAGGGCAAATATTAAAAAAATTATAATAGCTGCAAATAGCATGAAAGCCTTGGTGTAACTATAACCAAAAAAGTATCAGATCTGTTTGGCAAAAATTTTAAACCTCTAAAGAAAGAAGTTGAAGAGGATATAAGAAAATGGAAAGATCTCCCATGTTCCTGGATAGGTAGGATTAACATAGTTACAATGGCAATTCCACCAAAAGCAATCTACAGATTCAATACAATTCCCATCAAAATCCCAACACATTTTTTTAGAGACAGTGAAAGTACAATACTGAATTGTATTTGGGTTAACAGGAAAGCCAGGATTTCCAAAACAATTTTGATCAACTAAAGAACCTCAGAAGGCATCACTATCTCCGACTTCAAATTATGCTATAGAGCCACAGTAATAAAAACAGCTTGGTACTGGCATTTAAAAAAGGCTTGTAAAATTGAATTGAAGTCCCGACATTATCCATACAAGTGTCCAACTTGATTTTTGACAAAGAGGCCAAAAATATTCAATGGAAGAATGATAGTATTCAACAAATTGTGTTGGCATAGCTGGTTGGTAGTGTATAGAAAAATTAAAATAGATACAAGCCTATCACCTTGCACAAACCTTAAATCAAAGTGGATCAAGACCTCAAAATAAACCCAAGTACACTGAACTTGATAGAAAAGAAACTGGGAAATACCCTCCAATGCATTGGCACTGGTGACCACTTCCTAAATATAACACCAGTAGCACAGACGCTAAGAGCAACAATCAATAAGTGGGACTTCCTGAAACTGAGAAGCTTCTGTAAGTCCAAGGACACTGTCAATAAGACAAAACAACAGCCTAGAGAATGGCAAAAGATTTTACCAACTCTACATGTGACAAAGGGCTGATGTCTAAAATATATAGCGAACTCAAAAAACTAGAGCCCCAAATCCTTAAAAACCCAACTTAAAAGTGGGGTTCAGAACTAAAAAGGGTATTCTCAGCAGAAGAATTACAAATGGCTGAAAGGCACATGAAAAGTGTTCAACATCTTTAGCTATCAGACAAGTGCAAATCAAGGCAACTTTGAGGTACCACCTGATACCTGTCAGATTGCCTAAGATAAAAGACACTGATGACAGCCTATGCTGGAGAGGTTGTGGAGCAAGGGGAACACTCCTCCATTGTTGGTGGGAGTGTAAGCTTGTTCAGCCACTCTGGAATGCAGTATGGCAGTTTCTCAGAAAACTGGGACTCAATCTTCCCAAAGATCCAGCAATACCTGTCTCAGGCATATAACCTAAAGATGCACATCCCAAGAGCATTAGCTCAACTATGTTCATAGCAGCATTATTCATAATATCAAGAACCTGGAAACTACCTAGGTTTCCCTCAGCTGAGGAATGGATTAACAGCTGTGGTACATCTATACAATGGAGTACTACTCAGCAGTAAGAAAAAAATGATATTCTAAAATTTGCAGGCAAATGGATGGATATGGAGAATATCCTCCTAAGCAAGGTATCACAATCTCAGAAAGAGATGCAGGGGATGTTCTTACTCTTTAGTGGACTTAAAAAAATATAAAAAAGGGAGAGATGTCATTGTACACTCAAGACATCTGTAGAACTCAAGACCAGAACATAACTAAATTACACAATGCCTCACTTCTTCATTGCTGGCTTCTAGCAGAGGAGTGGGCAAAGAAAAGCTTGTTTTCTTTAAGGGTCTGGCCATAGGGAGTTTAATTTTGCTCCAATAAGCAAGTGAGGAGCATGAATGGGCAGTTTTGTAAATGGGAAGATCATAACATTGGGGATGATACTGAGCGGTCTGATATCTGAGTTTGATGGGGTGCATGATGTAAAAACACAAAATAAAATATATATATATGAAAAAATTTTAAAAAAGAAAAAATGAAGTATTTTAAACAAAAAAAGTATGACCATGTAGAAAATACAAACCCACCACAAATAATACATCTTTTTTATTCATAAGAAACCGAGTTAGGTCTCCACAGAGAGTTTAATTGTTTCTCTAGGGGACTAGAGTGACAGTTGTCGCTGTCCTCTTGGGCATGTAGTCTCTGAAGGACTTTATACCTATATAAATTCCCTAGATCCCATATATTATTCTCTAGCATCCCAACATGGCTCTATTTGACACTGTTTTCATTGGAGCAGCAAAATATCTTTTGTTGGTCATTTATTGGATTTATTGTAAAAAATGTTATTTTTGCTCAGTGGTTCTTTTTTAAAAATTTATTACTGTTACTCTGTAATTGTATAAATGTATGCATATGTGCACATGTGAATGTATATATATATATATATATATATATATATATATATATATATAACTATAAAGGCTAGAGGCATTAGATTAACTGGAGCTGAAGTTACAGGTGGTTGGGAAGTTCCTGAGGCAGGTGTTTCAACTCAAAATCAGGTCTTGTGAAAGAGCACTGTATGTTCTTCACCAATTAACTATCTCCTTAGTCCCATGTTAATTGTTTTCTAACACACATTTGTATATTATTATAAGCCTATAGCATTAAAAATTATATCTTTTAGCTAAGAATGAGGTCTGTCTTGAGAATGACGACCTTCTCCTGCAGTTACTTATAACTTCACTCAGTGTTTACCTTTTCTTGTATTTGTCCTAATAGCAGTCCTGTGTAACAGGTTGAATATTCTCTAATCTCTATGTGGTCATCTGCTGCGATTGAACTCCAGTCATTGTGACTGATCACTAAGAATAATTTTGTCAACAGGAGCCTTTTCTTGCTTGAATGTGACTTACAGTTAGATTCCAAGTGACAATGTGGCAACTTCTTTGAAGATATTGGTGAGTTTCAAGCTCAGTCCTGTCTGTGGTTTATTTAGATTATGAAATTAGAGGCTGTGTTGTATAATGTCCAACAGTAATCATTTATGAAGTATTCAGGTTTTATCCTTATGTTTCTAATATGTATGTGAGTTCATGCCATTTAGTGAAAATTCAGAGAAAATCTCAATTATTTAAATAACAAAAGATAATATTATTGTAGTCATTTGATATTTTGTGACTAGGATAGTAGTTATGTAAATATATATATTACATGTTTCTCTCATATTAATAATATAGGAAATAAAAGAGAGAAAATAAAGGTGAAAGATATTAGAAATAGGAAGAACAAGAAATAGTAATAGGTTGATGAATGTAAACAAAGTTCATAAATTTATAGTGAAGCATTATAATTGTACAATTATTTATGATCAAAGGAATTAGTAGGCACTAAATAAATATTTAATGAGATAATGAAGAAATCAATGAATAAATGTAGGCAGTAAATGAAAATAATCCATTTACTGAGCATTTTATTGTTCTAGTGATATGAATGAGAAATGCCTCACATGGGCTCAGGCATTTGAAAACTTTGTTCCCAGTTGGTGGTGCTATGTATAGGAGATTAGAGATTGCAGCAATCCTGGAGGAAGTATGCCACCAAAGATATAGTTAGAGAGTATAAACATTGTCCATATTTCCTGTTTTCTCTCTCTGCCTGAGGTTTGTGATTGAGGATTCAATTTCTTAGCTTCCTGCTCTAGCCAAATGTGCCTACCTATATCCATATACTCAAATAAATCCTGTCTCTGGTAAGTCAATTTTGGTTATACTATTTTATTACAGCAGCAGAAAAGTAAAAATACAAAGATCCTATGTGTTTAAAGGCAAATTTTATTATTGATCTCTTAATAGCAATGACCCTCAAATTTCCTAATACTACAATGCTTTAATACAGTTCCACATATTCTGGTAATCCTCAGGCATAAAATGATTTCATTGTTGCTTTATAACTCTTATTTTGCTATAGCTGTGAATCATAATGTAAATCTCTGATATTCAGGATATCTGATATGTGGCCCCTAAATGGGGCCTGCTTTATTGGCTCTTGCTTAACAGGTACTAACATTTTGGAATAAAGAATTCATACCAAGACAAGCTATTTTTGTATGGTGTTCTAGCATGGTTAAGTGTACACACACACACACACACACACACACACACACAAACACACACAAAATCACTTTACATTATTGGCAAAACAAATAAAAATAACTAATGAAGCCTTCTTTACTTGAATTTGACTTCTAATGTCTTTCCTTTCTATCTCTAATAAGTTATATATGTAAAAACAGAAAAGTCAACTATGCATGATACCAGTGACATGCTGGAAATTATTACTAGTGATAGTGGTACTGAACTTATTCAATAAATTATAGTTTGATCTACTATTAAGTTTTACCATATGTTATTAGATCATGATCTAAATAAAATATTTTGCTGTAACAACTTGTGATAAATTTAATTTCCAAAATCTTATCTGTAGTGAACTTATAGAGGGTTTTAATGCCAAAGATTAAAAAAAAATTAAAAGTTACTTTTTATTTTACATATGAAGCACAGTTCATATTCCCTTTCCTCCTCCCACTCACCCCCAGCTTTCTTCCATCCACTCCTCAGAGAAGGTGAGACATTTCATGCGGAGTCAACAAAATCTGAAATATCAAATTGAGGGAGGACTATGCTCTTTCCCAGTATCCCTCTATTGGGAATGGGCTTTAAAAAGCCAGTTCATTCACTAGGGATAAATCCTGATCCCAGGGCCAGAGGCCTCACTAATTGCCCAAACCACAAACTCATCCAAATTAAGAGGGTCTATTCTGGTCCCATTCAGTTATATTGAATGTGATAAAAAATCTATTGAAAAAAGTCATATTCATCCAGACTATATTTTCATCAAAACATCAATAAAATGCATATAAGTTATTTTGTTCATCTAGAAGTCTTCACTTCTTTAATATCTCAGATCATCTATCACTGGTGACTTTGTTTAATTTTTTAATGAGGATAGCTTTTTCCAAGATGGAGGAGGGGGAAAGAAAGAAATGTGTAGGAATGGAGGGAAGCAAAACTGTGGTAGAGATGTAATATACAAGAGAAGAATAAAAGTTAGAAAAATCATTTTTGTTAAGCAATAAACCTGTTTTCACAAGCTGATTCATATAACAAACTCTTCTGAATTGTGTGTTTAGTCTCAACTGCTGCCTTATGTCTATTGTACTTTCTGTAGATAAAAAAGTGAACATGATTCTTAAGGTTTTATCAGATATTCAAGCATGAGTATACTATGGAATTTCCAATAATTACAAAATAGTAATTGTTTCTGTTTGAAAAAATTTATAAATCATATTCAAATTATTATGTAAAAATGCAAATGTCTAAACACAAGTTACTGGTTCTAAAATATTTTACAATGTCAGACTGACTTATATTTATGAAATTATGCCATTGTTTTGTTGTAAGAATATTTTGATGTTTCTGGCCCAAAGTCAGGATTTTCAGTGTTACAGATACACACAGAGGCTTTTATTATGTATGTTGTTTGGCCTTTTGCCTATGGCTCAGGTTTATTGCTAGCTAATTCTTTCATTTTAACTCAGTCCATTATTATGAATCTGTCTTGCTACTTGGCTTGTGGCTTACTTGCACTCCATTACATATTGCTTTCTGGGTGGTTGGATTTTGTATCTCATGGTCCACCCTCCTTCCCTGTGTCTATTCTTATGTTTCCTGCTTGCTTCTAAGCTGCTCTGCCATAGGCCAAAACAATTCCTTTATTATTCAGTGTTATTCACAGCATGCACAAAGGCATCCTATATTGTTTTGTCTAATTATTGTCCTTTCTATGTTTATTTATATGTTGGGTGCATTGTGTAGTAAAGAAACAAAATTTAATGTAGAATAATTTATTAAAAAATACTGTGGACAATAGAGCATCTGGCAAAGAACAGAATGGTTCTCATATTATCTTTGCAGGAAAAGGCAAAATTCTCATATATTCAAGATCTAGTCCTTACTCCTTCTGTCGCCAGCTGTCCATAGTTGTATATCACCTAAGGTTTCTGTGTTGTAATTTCCTAGTCATTGAATTGGTATCATTTCTTTCCAGCTCTGCCCTAAATGTCAATGTACTTTGGTGTGGTTTACCATTAAGAAATGATGACTACAAAAGGAATTTTGGAGGTACTTTGGAGATATGTGCTCATGAATTATATGAGGGAGAAAGAACTCAAATAGAATAATCTTTGTATTCCATTATTTTTAGAATTTATTGAGTCCAAAAGCTATTTTGAAAATTAAAGAGGTATAGTTGGCATAATTAGACTATTGAGGGAACACAGTCATGAAAATTGGGAAGGCATTTCATGATGTGATTATATGGTTGAATAAAATATTTCAACCTTAAAATGATTGACATGTAATAAAGGAATAGTGTCTCATAGATTGTATCTCAGAGTAAAATTTTATATTGCTTATATTTGTCAAACTAATATCTATGCTTAAACAAGTTTGGATTAAGTTAAAAAATTACCCATATAGTGATTTTTTAGAAATATGGTTAAATGTTTGTATTGAGATTCTTTTAATATTTTGCTTTTTCCTCCAAGATACTGCATATATTATTGTTACTCCATTAATAGTAACATTTGTTTAATGATAGTATTTTTATAAATTATTGTGTCCTAACATTGAGGAATATTCTAAGTGATTTCAACATATCAACTTACTGCATTCTCCAAACATCCTGGTGAAGGACCATTATCATTACTATTTTAAACTGAGATGAAGAAATGTAGGTATTCACCCATAGTTACTTGATCTGTAAGTGAATAAATCAAAAATAAAGTGCACCCAAGTCAGTGCCAGCGACTATGTTCTGTTAAATCACACCATGCTTTCAGGATGCTTGTATGGTTTCAGAGCACTTTGAAAAACAACCACAAGAATTATGCAGCTTAGAAAAAGTAGGAAGCACAATGATAATTTTTAAAATTAATTCATTAAATTCTTTGGTTTTCATGTTTGCTGACGGAAATAATTAAGAATGAACACCTATCTTTTTTTGTTGCTTCCCTCAGTATGGTGAAATGTATGTAGTATGCTCAGTGTAGTGTTTATTTGTAAACAAGTGGTAAATAAGTGTTGAGTTTCATATGCCTTTTGGACATGTCTCTCAAAAAGGACAGTTTTTTTTTTAAAGATTCAAAGGATGAATACATTTCTTTAGATCTCAAGTGGATTTCAACTGTATCAATAATAGCTCATATATCACCATGGTGCATCCAGAAAGGCAATGCTGCACCACTGTTCTCTGGCAATTATACATCAAAACAGGAAGATTACACATATTAATATGCACTATTTTCTAGCCACATAGTACACGGTGAAAATTGGAAGAAACCCAAGTGTCCACTTAGAATATCTGAGTGCTGTTTGAAACTAAAAGATAGCATGCAGAAGGCTCTATAGATTACACTGTAAGGAAATGGTAAGATTATGAATCCTGCATTAGTAGTGATGATTCAGGATAATGATTCAGATGATGTCATTTGAAGGGCCAGGGATTCTGTGACATAATTCCTATGTATCAGCAATATATTTACTATCCTTATTTCTTTGAACAGGTAATACACAATTTCAAAATGTCATACTTGGAGAATAACACTAAGGTGACTAAATTTACACTTTTGGGACTGACTGACAACCTAGAGTTGGAAGCCCCTTTGTTCATAACATTCACTCTCATCTATCTCATTACACTGATTGGAAACTTGGGCATTATTGTGTTGATCTGGCTGGACTCCCGTCTCCACACTCCCATGTACCTTTTCCTCAGTAACCTCTCTCTGGCAGACTGTGTTTACTCCTCAGCTGTGACTCCAAAGGTGATGGTTGGGCTTCTCACAGGGGATAAAGCTATCTCCTATGGGGGATGTGTTGCTCAAATGTTCTTTTTTGTCGCTTTTGCCAGTGTTGACTGTTTCCTACTTGCTGTCATGGCTTTTGATAGACATGCTGCAGTTTGCAAGCCCTTGCATTATACTACTACAATGACTGCTAGTGTGTGTACTCACATGGTAATTGGCTGCTATGCCTGGGGCTTGTTTGAGTCTGCTATACATACTGGATTCACCTTCTCCCTGTCATTCTGCCATTCTAATGTGGTCCATCACTTTTTCTGTGATATCCCTCCAATTCTGGCTCTTTCTTGTTCTGATATCCATGTGAATGAAATTGTTCTCTTTATTTTAGCTTCATTCAATGTTTTTTTTGCTCTGATAGTTATCCTGACCTCCTATGCATTCATATTTGTTGCCATCATGAGGATGCATTCAGCAGAAGGACGGAAGAAAGCTTTCTCTACTTGTGCATCCCACCTCACTGCTGTGACTATATTCTATGGAACTGTAATCTTTATGTACTTACAGCCCAGCTCTAGTCATTCCATGGACAATGACCAAATGGCATCTGTGTTCTACACTATCATAGTTCCCATGTTGAACCCAGTTGTGTATAGTTTACGGAATAAAGAAGTTCATAATGCTTTCAAGAAAGTTGTTGAGAAAGTGAAGATTTTACTCACTTCTTAATTTTTAAAATTTTAGATTATACATTTTATTGAAGAGTTAAGTTTTAAAAATATTTATAAAAATTTAAACTTTCCATGTATTATTTTTTTTCTATTTTGCCAAAGAAGGTATTCTTTTGTTTATGACTATTTTTATTTAAGAGCAAAGTCTGTGCTGGCCCTTGGTGGTGGTTATGGTACTTAGTAACAACACAAAGTTACAAAGCTGAATTACTGGAAATCTGATAACGTATATGTATTTTGCTTCTTTCTTCCCTCCCTGTTAAGAAGGAATGATACTAGCAAACAACTTTAAACATACTTTTCCTCTGACAATTAGAAAAGCTCAGCATAAATTATCTCTTTCTAAGTTTTAAAAATCATTTTTGATACATGTTCTGTAGTCCACATTAGCGTCAAGTTAACCATATAGCCAATGTTAATCTTGAATTCCTAATCCTTCTACTTCTGCCTATATTCAGTGATGATTGTTAGGTGTGAGCCCCCAAGCTTGGCTTTATGTGGTATTGGGGATGGAACCCAGAGCTTTTTGCACGTTAGAAATGCCTTTCACCAGCTGGGTTATACCCTATTGCCATCTTTTTAATACAGAAAAGACTGTCAATACATATAAAAGAAACATAGAAAAGTCTCGAAGTAATTCAGACTATAAATCAGACACCCCTGTCTAGGTCAATAGAATAATGAAAATAGCAAAGCTAGTTAGTTTGCATGCAAAGGCAGTTTTCCAATGCCCTGACTTTTTATGTTATCCCCTTTCTTTTCTGTTGTGCTGTATTTTGTTTTTGGAGACAAGGGTCTCTCTATGTAGCCTTGGTTGACCTAGAACCAAAATGTAGAGAAGGCTGGCCTTAAACTCACAGAGATCCACTTGCCTCTCCTTCCTGTATGCTGGGATTAAGGCTTGTCATTTTTTTAATTCAGGAGATATAAACATGTGTTGTTGATCAGATATTTATTGTTGTGTAACAAGCTTCCTAAGAATTTAATGTCTTATGAGAATGCTTTAATATTTTACATAATTATATGAACAACACAATTCTTCTATTTTCATCTATGTTCACCAGTGAGAATCTTTATATTAAACAGGGTCAGCTGAGATTGAATGTCTGATGCAGTTTCACTCTTTTATTGGTATTAAATATGGATATTTTCTGGGTCTATTTTCTTCATAACCATATGATATTCTATCCTTCAATATCTGGGGCTTATTGTTTGAAGGATACTGTCAATAAACTATTTTCAAAATCTGAAAGTATAAGTAAAATATGTTTTCAATTTTACACCCTTAAATTTTTCTTTTTGAAAGTATCATTCTACATTGTCTAATTCAAGGCTGATATTTGACTCTGAGTTTATATATGAAAAAAGAGTTACAAACTCTTCAGAAAAGGAAAAGCAAAGAATTTGTAATTATAAAATTATGACTTCAGTCTGTTGACATTAGAATAATTTGGATGATCTAAATGCTAAAATAGTGTAGCAGTGTGAAAATTTACTATTCTGTGTCTTATGACTTCCCTTCCATTTAGTGTTGAAGGTACCGTTAATTAATACCAGAGACTTAGTTATAGAAAAAAAAAAAACATACCACAAAAACTCACATCTCTTTTCTTTTGGAAGTCATTTACTTTGTGTTTCTATTTTTTTTTTACCTGAAATACTATGAAGAAGCCTACAGAACTTCTAGATTGTTTTCAATAGAATACTGAGCATACATAAGTAACACCCTTCACACATACTTTATACTGTATGATTTTCAGAAGTCAATTTACAGACTCAGTCTAGGTGTCCTACAACATATAGATAGCTAAAGAAAACATAACAATATGAACATCAGACTTTTATTCAGCTTCTAATTAGCACAGGCATAACTGATAAGAATGGCAAAAGATGTAAAGCCATCATCAAGGCTTGACAAGGATCTACAAAGCTGAGCCAAAAAATGATCACCATACCACCATTGATCTTCTTCTCCACCTGTTGCATGCTTGGAGTACTTTTAATATTTTTACAATTTGGGAAAACTAGATTGATGAAAAATTTTATGAATCATTTATGCCTTTTCCCAGGAGTAGTATTGCTAAGCTTCCCCAGGAAAATTCTAAACACACTATTTCTACAGCTTTAGGGAGATAACATCCATTTGAAGACAATCTTTATACTTTGGAGGCTGTGAACACATATAAAGAAGCCAGAGATCGCTTTATGAGGTTTTGATACAATCTTGAAACATCTGTAAACATCTGTTCCTAAACTTGCTCAGAAACAAGAGAATCAAAACAAAGTAAATTTAAAAATCTCAACAAGGTTTAGTGCATTAGAGGAGCTGGCCACATCATATTGCAAGCCTCTTCCCACTATACACTCAGACAATTATATAGCATATACAGTTATTCTCAGATTTGGTCTTTTCATGGTGTCCCGAATTTCCTAGACATTCTATACTATGACCTTTTTGGCTTTAGTGTTTTCTTTAACTGATATATTACCACTGTTGAATCTTCCACCCCAGTGATTCTCTCGTCCATCTCTTGGATTCTGTTGGTCATGCTTGAATCTGTGGTTCCGGGTCATTTTTTCAGGTTTTCCTTTCCTTTCCTTTCCTTCCCTTTCCTTTCCTTCTTCTCTTTTCTTTTCTTTTCTTTTCTTTTCTTTTCTTTTCTTTTCTTTTCTTTTCTTTTCTTTTCTTATGAGTAAAGTCACATTTTCTATCCATGTATATCCTTTTTAAAGGTCCCTTCCTCTTTCCACCCCCTCCAGCGATCCACATCTCCCCATCTCCTAACCAGCAGGAGCAGGAGATCCCAAGGTCCCAATATGGCTTAGTTAATCATCCACCTCTGGCAGATCCAGTTTCCTCACCTCAACATCAAGACAGAGTCAGGCGTTCCTCTAGAGAAAGTGGCATCCAAGGTGCCAGTCCAAGGTGTTTCAGATCCCAAGTTGTTCAGTGGTTTTGGTTTGCAGCTTGGACATGCTTTGCTTTTTTTTTTTGTTTAGAGTCCACTAATGAGTGAGTACATCCCCTGCTTATCTTTCTGCACCTGTGATACTGCGTTCAGAAGGACATTCTCCAAATCCATCCATTTACTTGCAAATTTTAGGACATCATTTTTTATTTCTGCTGAATAGTACTCCATTTTGTAGATGTACCACAGTTTGTTAATCCATTCTTCAGTTGAGGGGCATCTAGGTTGTTTCCAGGTTCTTGCTATTACAAATAATGCTGCCATAAACATAGTTGAGCTAATGCCTTTGGAGTGTGACTGTGCATCTTTAGGGTATGCACCCAGAAGTGGTATTGCTGGATCCTTGGGGAGATTGATTCTCAATTTTCTGAGAAACCACCATACTGCGTTCCAAAGTGACTGGACAAGCTTACACTCCCACCAGCAATGGAGGAGTGTTCCCCTTGCTGCACAACATCTCCAGCATAGATTGTCATCTGTGTCTTTTATCTTAGCCAATCTGACAGGTGTAAGATGGTATTTCAAAGTTGTTTTCATTTGCATTTCTCTGATGGCTAAAGATGATGAGCACTTTTTCAAGTGCCTTTCAGTCACTTGTAATTCTACTGCTGAGAATTCCCTTTTTTGTTCTGAATCCCATTTTTCGATTGGGTTATTCAAGGTTTTGGGCTCTAGATTCTGGAGTTCTTTATGTATTTTAGAGATCAATCCTCTATCACTTGGAGGGTTGGTGAAAATTTTTCCCATTCTGTAGGCTGTTGTTTTGTCCTAATGACAGTGCTCTTGCCTTTATAGAAACTTCTCAGCTTCAGGAGATCCCGCTTATTGATTGTTCATCATTTTGTCTGTGCCACTGGTGTTATATTTACGAAGTGGTCACTGGTGCCAATTTGTAGAAGTGTATTTCCCTCTTTCTTTCTTTTCTATCAAGTTCAGAGAGGCTGGGTTTAAGTTGAGGTCTTTGATCCACTTGGATTTGATTTTTTGCAGGGTGACAGGATTGGATCTATTTGCATTTTTCTACAAACTAGCCCATGTGGATATTAGTTAAGTATTTAATAAGTCCTGGGATATCAGAGACATCACACACTCAAATCCTAGGCAGACAGCTCAGAAAATCCTTTATCCATGAATACAAGGATAAACAGCTGGGTCAATCACACACACCTTGAATACAAAGATAAATAGCTGAGTCAGTGGAACACATCTTTAATCCCAGCACAGTGAAAGCCAGAACAGGGACCAACACCCTTAATCCTATAACTACAAAGACTGACCTTCTGCTTCTGTGAATTTAAGGCTACATTCCTTTAATCCTAACCTGGATGGGAAGGGGTATATAAGGGCTGCAGAAACCAGGCAGAGACAGAACTGACTTAGAAAAGCAACTGGTAGAGTTGACAGGCAGAAAAGACCAGGAGCCTGGCTGAGGAAATTGCAAGACAGCTGGGTGAGAATAGAATGTGGTGCTTCCTCTCTCTGATATTTCAGCCGTCCCCCAATTTTAGGCTTTGCGTCTCATTTATACAACCCAAAATCGTGCTACTAAAGTACCACCTCAGAGAAAGCATTCAAATAAGTTCCATTTTTAATCAATATTTTTATGAGTTTCTAAGGTCAAAGGTACCTTCTTAGATA
This sequence comes from Sigmodon hispidus, assembly GCA_004025045.1. Lineage (NCBI taxonomy): Eukaryota > Metazoa > Chordata > Mammalia > Rodentia > Cricetidae > Sigmodon > Sigmodon hispidus. The sequence continues at coordinate 42,772 of PVIH01009499.1, forward strand.
ATTGACTAACATATCCAGCAGTGTAAAAAGATTATAAATAGTGCAAATAGAAATGGCTACAGCTGCCATAGTGGCAGTGGCTAACAGACTATTTAGAAAAACAGTTCCAGCAACCATCAATTCTGTAACATTTTTGGCTAGATAATATCATTTTTTTCCCCTAAAACATGTAAACCTTTATTTTCAAACTAGGGATATTCATTGTGAACTGTTAACATCACAATACAAGGTTGTTTAACCATAATAACTCTATTATAATTGTCAATATTGGACACACAATTAATTAAATTATGATTTTTACAATTTACTTTAAAGAATAATTCTCTAACAGTCATATTAACATTTCCAACTAACAGACCATATGTAGCATTAACATAACTTAGTACAGAGTCAATAAGTGAGCAAGTAAGTTTACTATTACATGAGCTTCAACAAATATATAAGTCTGTCCATATCTAGTATAAGAATACCAAATTCCTTCACTCAGTCCTTGATCCCAGAACTCAAATTCAGATAGTGGAGAAGAGTCAATGTAATCATCATGATTTCCAGAACAGTAAAGAATATGTTGTTGCATTCCAGTAATGTTATGCTTCAGGAGAAAAATTCATATACACCATTGCCATAAGAAAGTTATATTGGATCTTCTTAGTTCTTATTTTTCTTTTTCTTTTCTTCTTTATTTATTTTGTATTTATCAATAAAACAGTAAAATGAATTTAAAATGCTTAAAAGTTAACAATAACTATAAAGAAGATAAAAATCATAAGCATGACTTTTCAAGGGTGATAGTGCAAATAAGATTGCTACACATATATTTACTTTGTGTTCAGCTTTCCCTCTGAAATTTTTTTTCCATCCCTGTATATCCTTATTCAAGGTCCCTTGCCCTCCCACCACATCAGGTCATTTTCTTCTCCGCAACTCCCCATCCCCTACCTGGGCAGGGAGCAGACTGTCCTATGGTCCCACTGACCCAATAATGCTTAGATCAGTCTCTACTCCTGGCCAAATCCAGTTTTGTCCACCCTCCCTCAAGAGTGAGTCAGGTGTTCCTACAGTTGGAGTGGGGTCCTAAGGGTCAGTCCAGGGTGTTTCTGATCCCAAGATGTCCAGTGGTTGTGGTTTGCCACTTGGGCATGCTTGGCTTTTTTTCTTGTTTGTTTGTTTAGAGACCACTAAGGAATGATTACATCCCCTGCTTATCTTTCTGAGATTGTGATACCTCGCTCAGGAGGATATTCTCCAAATACATCCATTTGCCTGTGAATTTTAGGATATCATTTTTTCTTACTGCTGAGTAGTATTCCATTGTGTAGATGTACCACAGTCTGTTAACCCATTCTTCAGTTGAGGGACATCTAGGTTGTTTCCAGGTTCTTTCTATTACAAATAATGCTGCTATGAACATAGTTGAGCTAATACCTTTGGTGTGTGAATGTGCCTCTTTAGGGTATACACCCAGAAGTGGTATTACTGGGTCCTTGGGGAGATTGATTATCAATTTTCTGAGAATCAGCCATATTGCATTCCAAAGTGGGTGAACAAGCTTATACTCCCACCAACAATGGAGGAGTGTCCCCCTTGTTCCACATCCTCTCCAACATAGGCTGTCATCTGTGCCTTTTATCTTAGCCAATCTAACAGGTGTTAGGTGGTATCTCAAAGTTGTTTTGATTTGCATTTCTCTGATGGCTAAAGATGCTGAGCACTTTTTCAGGTGCCTTTCAGACATTTGTAGTTCCTCTGCTGAGAATTCCCTTTTTAGATCTGTACCCCATTTTTTGATAGGGTTATTCAAGGTTTTGGGCTCTAAATTCTTGAGCTCTTTATATACCTTAGAGATCAGTCCTCTATCACTTGTAGGGTTGGTGAAAATCTTTTCCCATTCCGTAGGCTGTTGTTTTGTCCTATTGACAGTGTCCTTGGCTTTGCAGAAGCTTCCTAGCTTCAGGAGATCCCACTTATTGATTGTTGTTATTAGTGTCTGTGCCATTGGTGTTATATTTAGGAAGTGGTCGCCTGTGCCAATTTGTAGAAGTGTATTTCCCACTTTCTTTTCTATCAAGTTCAAAGTGGTTGGGTTTAAGTTGAGGTCTTTGACCCCCTTGTATTTGAGTTTTGTGCAGGGTGACAGGCTTTAATCTATTTGCATTTTTCTGCACACTTCCATCCAGCTATACCAACACCATTTGTTAAATATACTATCTTTTTTCCATAGAATGTTTTGGGCCTCTTTGTCAAAGATCAGGTGTTCATAGGTTTTTGGGTTAATGTCTGGATCCTCAATTCTATTCCATTGGTCCACAAGTCTGTTTTTATGCCAGTACCAGGCTGTTTTTATTACTGTAGCTCTATAGTATAGCTTGAAATCAGGGATGGTGATACCTCCTGAGGTTCTTTTGTTGAGAAAGATTGTTTTGGCAATCCTGGCTTTCCTGTTATTCCAAATGAAATTGAGTATTGTTCTTTCAAGGTCTAAAAGATATTGTGTTGGGATTTTGATGGGCAGTGCATTGAATCTGTAGATTGCCTTTGGTAGAATTGCCATTTTTACTATGTTGATCCTACCAATCCAGGAACATGGGAGAGCTTTCCATTTTCTGATATCCTTTTCAATTTCTTTCTTCAGTGATTTAAAATTTTTGTCAAATAGATCTGTTAGTTCTTTGGTTATAGTTACTCCAAGGTATTTAATAGTGTTTGTAGCTATTATGAAGGGTAATATTTCCCTTATTTTTTTTTCAACTCTTCTATCTGTAGTGTATAGAAGGGCTACTGATTTCTTTGAGTTAATCTTATATCCTGCTACATTGCTGAAGGTGTTTATCAGCTGTAGCAGTTCCTTGGAAGAATTTTGTGGGTCACTTATGTAAACAATCATATCATCTGCAATTAGGAATAGCTTCACTTCTTCTTTTCCAATTTGTATCCCCTTAGTCTCTTTTCGTTCCCTTATTGCTTTAGCTAAAACTTCGAGAACTATATTGAATAGATAAGGGAAGAGAGGACATCCTTGTTTAGTTCCTGACTTTAGTGGGATTGCTTTGAGTTTTTCTCCATTAATTTTGATACTGGTTGTCGACTTCTTGTAAATCACCTTTATTATATTTAGGTGTTCTCCCTGTATTCCTGATCTCTCCAGGGCTTTAATCATAAAGGAGTGTTGGATTTTGTCAAAGGCTTTTTTTGCATCTAAGGACATGATCATGTGGTTTTGTTCCTTTAGTTTGTTTATATGATTGATAACATTTACAGTTTTTCATATGTTAAACCAGTCCTGCATTTCTGGGATGAAGCCTACTTGGTCGTGGTGGATGATATCTTTTATACATTGTTGTATACGGTTTGCCAAAATTTTGTTGAGAATTTTTGCATCAATATTCATGAGGGAAATTGGTCTGTAGTTCTCCTTCTTTGTTGTGTCTTTGAGTGGCTTGGATATTAGGGTGATTGTGGCCTCATAAAAGGAATTTGGCAATATTTCTTCAGTTTCTACTGTGTGAAATAGGTTGAGGAGTAATCGTAGTAATTCTTCTTTGAATGTCTGGTAGAATTCGGCACTGAAACCATCCAGACCAGGGCTCTTATTTTGGGGAAGTTTTCAATGACAGCTTCAATTTCCTTAAGGGTTACTGGCCTGTTTAGGTAATTAATCTGATCTTCATTTAATTTTGGTAGATGGTACCTGTCCAGAAAGCTGTCCATTTCTTCTAATTTTCCATTTTTGTGGAATACAGATTTTCAAAATATGATCTGATAATTCTCTGTATTTCCTGGGGTCTGTTGTTATGTCCTCCTTTTCATTTCTGATTTTGTTGATTTGAACACTCTCTATCTGTTTTTAATTAGTTTGGCTAAGGGCTTATCTATCTTGTTAACTTTCTCAAAGAACCATCTCTTAGATTCATTGATTCTTTGTATTGTTCTTTTTGTTTCAATTGTATTGATTTCAGCTCTAAGTTTGATTATTTCCTGCCAGCTACTCCTTCTAGGTGAGTTCGCTTTTAATTGTTCTAAGGCTTTCAGCTGTGCTGTTAGGTCTGTAGTGTGGGATTTCTTAAGGTTTTTCATATAGGCATCTATCACTATAAATTTTCCCCTTAAGACTGCTTTCATTGTGTCCCACAAGTTTGGATACGTTGTAGATTCATTTTCTAGGAAGATTTTGATTTCTTTCTTAATTTTTTCCTTGACTCAGAGATGGTTTAGCTGATTGATGTTTAGTTTCCCTGAGTTGGTAGGCTTTCTTTGGGTTTTGATGTTGTTGAACTCTAATTTTAAGGCCCTGGTGGTCCGATATGTTACAGAGGGATTATTTCCATTTTTTTGTATCTGTTGATATTTGCTTTATGACCAATTATGTGGTCAATTTTGGAGAAAGTTCCATGAGGAGCTGAGAAATATGTATATTCCTTTGCCTTTGGGTGGAAGGTTCTGTAGATATCTATGAAATCCATTTGCATCATAACCTCTTTCAGACTCCTTATTTCTCTGTTGAGGCTCTGTCTGGTTCATCTATCCAGGGTTGAAAGTGGGGTATTGAAGTCTCCCACTATTAGGGTGCAAGAATTGATGTGGGATTCGAGCTTTAGCAGTGTTTCTTTTACATAAGTAGGTGCGCTTATATTAGGGGCATAAATATTGAAGATTGATATCTCCTCTTGACCAATTTTTCCTGTGATGATAAAGTAGTGACCCTCTTGGTCCCTTTTAACTGCTTTTAGCTTAAAGTCTACTTTGTTAGATATTAGGATTGCAACCCCGCTTGTTTCTTAGGACTGTTTGACTGGAAAATCTTTTCCCAACCCTTTATTCTAAGCCTGTGTCTGTCTTTGCGGTTGAGGTGTGTTTCTTGTAGGCAACAGAAAGATGGCTTCTGTTGTTGTATCCATCTTGTTAGAGTGTGACGTTTTATAGGAGAGTTGAGCCCATTGATATTAAGGGAAATTAGTGACCACTGATTCATATTTCCTGCCATTTTTAGTGGTAACTTGTTTGTATTTCCTTTCTCTAGGGTATTCTTCTGTGGACTTATTGTTTGTGATTTCGTGGGTGTATCTGTGGTCCTTAGGTTGTAGTTTTCCCTCTAATACTCTCTGTAGTGCTGGATTAGTAGATAGATATTCTTTCAGTCTAACTTTGTCATGAAATACCTTGTTTACTCCATCTATGGTGATTGATAACTTTGCAGGGTATAGTATTCTAGTTTGGCAGCCATGCTGTTTTAGCGTCTGTATAACTTCTGACCAAACCCTCTAGCTTTCATTTTTCCATTGAATAGTCAAGTGTTTCTGATGGGTCTGCCTTCATATGTGAGTTGGCCCTTTTCTTTTGCAGCTCTTAAAATTTTTTCTTTGTTCTGTATGTTTTGTGGCTTGATTATAATGTGGCGCATTGAATTTTTTGGGGGGTCATATCTATTTGGTGTTCCGTAAGCTTCTTGTATCTTTATAGGCATTTCCTTCTTCAGGTTAGGGAAGTTTTCTTCTATGATTTTATTGAAAACATTATCTGTGCCTTTGAGCTGGTATTCTTCTCCTTCTTCCATTCCTATTATTCTCAAATTAGGTCTTTTCATGGTATCCCAGATTTCCTGAACATTTTGAGATATGGCTTTTTTAGTTTTACTATTTTCTTTGACTGATATATCTATTTGAGCTACGGAGTCTTCCACTTCAGAGATTCTATCTTCCATCTCTTGAACTCTGTTTGTTATGCTTGTATCTATGGTTCCAGCTTTTTTCTTCAGGTTTTCTATTTCCATCTTTGCCTCATTTTGTGCCTTTTTTATTGCTTCTATTTCAGCTTTTATTCCAGCTTTTAGTTCCTGGCATGTTTCTTTCATAGATTTGTTCATCTCTTCCAATTTTTTGTTTGTATTTTCTTCTCTTTCTTTAAGGCTATTTTTCATATCTTCTTTGAGAGTTTTGATGATCATAGAAAAGGAATATTTAGTGTTGCTTCCTTATGTTTCCTCTTCATTCCTCAGTTCAGGTCTTGTATTTGTAAGATCGCCACTCTCTTCTGGAGTTACCATGTTGTTCTTTGTATTATTATGTAATTTTTTGCACTGACGTTTGCCCACGGCTTCATTGGTTCATGATTAGATGGCTCCTGGTCAGTTGTGGCACTCGGACTTGTGTGCCTCCTGTCACCTCTCTGGGTAGGGTCTGAATCTACCCTTCAGAGACCCCAGAAGTTATCTATTTGCTCAGTTTGAGGTCGAGGTGGGTAGCTGCGCAAATTCCCTCAGTAGCAGCTGTGGGTATGGTGACAGGCAGAGGTTATCTGGCCCTGCTACAGGTGCCCTGGGACTCTGCAGACAGCACCTGGTCCTGGAAGCAGAAGCGGAACCGATGGGAGCTCAACTCTCCCTCCCTGGCTGGTATATAGGCACTTGGGCCTGGTGACCCCTCCTCACCTCTGGGCAGTGTCTGAGTCTGTCCTTCAGGGACCCCTGTAGTTATCTGTTCACTCAGTTGGAGTCGGGGTTGGTAGCTGTGCAAATTCCCTCAGCAGGAGCTGTGGGTATGGTGACAGGCAGAAGTTATCTGCCCCTGCTACAGGTATGCTGGACTCTGCAGACAGCACCTGGTCCCGGAAGCGGAACCAGAACCAATGGGTGGATCTTCTTAGTTCTTTAATGCATGGTGAAAATTGTTGAGAAGAAGAAAACCATTGGTACAATTTTCTTTGGAGTAAAGCAAGTCTGTAGAAGCAGTACATTGAGTATTGCATCCCAATATTTTCTTTCTAAACTAACAGTCTCTTCTGCAATTAACCAGAGGAATTTCAAGCATGGAACATATGAACAAAAGCAAATGGCTATTATTAAAGCAATTTCTCTGGCAGAGTGTAAGGTTTAGTTTCAGTTTGCCTGATTTAGAAAACACTTTCCACCTTTCAGGACAGAGGTCGAAACTGTCCTAAATAAGTGTCTAGAGACTAAAAATATTTGTTGGGATTACTTCTGGATCATGCTTATCATAATACTGCTGTATTCTGATCCAAGTACACTCCTAAGAAACTGTATTTACAAGGAGTAAATTAAATGTCAAAATAGCAGAAAAAAAGGAAACTGCATCTAAGGTTCCTTGTTTAAGAAACTAAAGACAAATCCCTACAAATTTAAAAAATACATATAACATTACCTTTGTTTTTTTTTGACTTTTACAGTATCTTTAAGCAAATGGTTACTATTTCCTTGACTAATTTTATATTTACACATATGTACAAAATATTTCCCATGCATGTATTTCTTTTTTCTGTATATACACTTTTTCTATTACTCTCAGTTACCTAATCACAGTTTTTTCTTTTATTATTTTACCTTAATAAGCTTACTTTTTTAATCCTTCTGCTATGACTGTCTTGTTCTCCCATTTACACAGTGATAGCATGTGCACCAATTGTCAAATACAGTCAATGAGTTGACTAGTCATTAGGTAGGTAGGAGCAGGCATGTAGCTGAAGATATAGGGAGGAGATAGAAAAGATAACTGGGACAAATGCCATGGTTTGAAACAATGAAGACCCAGAGTTTACTTCTGAAAGCACTTAAATACATTTTCAAGCCAAGGTTCAAACAAAGGACAGTACAAACATTCAAATACTATTTTGAGAAAACCCTGTGTTGTCCTTGAATCAGGTAAGAGGTAGTTACACTATCATATCATGTGCCTTCTGCTACCTTGAGGAGCAAGATAATGAATTCTCTCCTATGGTCTTTGTCATAAAGGCTAAATCAAGGAGAAAGCTGAACTCATTTGAACTCCAGAATAGCTGAGTCACTGTGACTTTTTTACTCTGTTATTCATTATGGGAAACTGAGTCACTGTATGAGCTTCCACAAATGAGTAAAAATGATAATTGTGTTTATAAATAATGTCAAAACTTGAAGAAAAATTATTGAAAATAATAATTTTTCTCTGTCATAGTTCATTAATGAAGACTAAAAGATGAGAGAGATAAAGTGTGTAGTATCACAAATGAGACTCAGAGCTAAATATTGGGGGAAGGCTGAAATATCAGAGAGAAGAATCACCACAGTCAATTCTCATCCAGCTGTTTTACAACTTCCTCAGCCTCGCTCCTAGTTGCTTTTGCCAGTAGCTTTTGTCAGTTTTTTTTTTCTTAGTTGCTTTTGTTCTCTCGGGGTTTCTACAAACCCTTACATAGCTAATCTCATCTAGATTAGGATTAAAGGTATGTAGCCTTGAGCTCACAGAAACAGAGGAAGTTCTGTCTCTTGAGTTGTGGGATCTAGGGTGTAGGTACTATTTTTGGCTTTTCATGTGCTGGAATTAAAGGTGTGCGTGTGTGTTTATTGACTCAGCTGTTATTGTTGTATTTAAGGTTTAAGAATTTTTGAGTTGTCTGCCTAGGATTTGCCTGAGTGTTCTCTCCCCAATATTCAGGTTTTATTAAATATGTAATATATATCCACCAAAGTGAAACACATCTCTAAAAAGAAACATTATATGACCTATGTTTAGAAACAACATTAATGCAACCCTGCTTACTAAATTCAATATAAATAAAGAAAAATCCAGGTTGCTATTTAGTCAGGATGCAAGATTCTCACAGCCACCATGGCTAGGCTCACATCCTTTTCTCGCCAACACCTCTAATTCTTTGCTAGGACCTGTCAATCATGGGCAATGGCTCTAAGCACCAAATAAGAAAGATGTTATGACATTATAAGGAGAAAGCATGACATTATAAATCATAAGGTTAAGAGAAATAAATCATATTCAGAAATAATTATTATGTGCCTTCTTTCATATTAAGTTAGCATAAAATCAATAATAAAATAATTGAAGCAGTAGGTTTACTTCTTAGGAAGTGTATTGTTGATGCAAGGACTAGAGCATAGGGACTTGTAGATGTGAAAAAAGTAAACACAACTACAGCAAAAATACATTCTTGAATGGAAATGTCATAGTAATATCCAGTATACTAAGTAATATTTAAGACAATTAAAGAGGTATAGAAGAAACAAATTATAATATGCATATAATATATATGGGGAAATCATTTTGTTTAGCAATTTCATTAGTATCTACTAATTATACATGATTCTAGATATAAGTATATAATTATGACATTTCTATGTGTTCCTTGAATGCATTTTGATAATATTTACTTTCACTATTGTTCATTATTATCTACTTTACCCCTTGTTCATAATATTGTTCCTCTATTCTACTTTTTTATAGAATTTTACCTCTAAATATCACATATGAGAGAAATAAATTGGTGATAACAGTTTATTTCACTTATATGATTAGTCATTTTAATTTAGAAATAGTGTGAATTACTCTTGCTTTAAGGTTGAATAATGCCATATCCTATCTATCTATCTATCTATCTATCTATCTATCTATCTATCTATACCAACCATATATAATCATCATTTATAAATATTAAGATTAAAGATTCTTAATATTTACTTGATTTCTTTGAAAACTTAGAACACGAGGTTCTAGCCAACCCTCAAGGAAGAAGCAATTAGGAATACAGGAGTTTGGCCTGGTGCTTGGTTGTGGATCTCTACATCTGTTTGCATCAGTTACTGGATGAAGTTTCTATAATGTGAGGGTATTTACCAATCTGATTTCATGGAAAGATAAAGACTACCTTTATCTTCCAAATTTGTTTATTCTACACACATTCTTGAAAAGAAAGCCTGCCCTTTGTCCAGTTTCAGGTCTTAGTCCATTTGGAGTTGGCATATTCTGTGTCACCTATGTTCTTTTAGGACAGACTACATGAAAATGAAAAGTAGAAATTTTTTATTTCCCCTCCTCAACACTGAAGAATCAATGAAGCATTAATTTGGTGGGTTTTGGCATAGAGTATTGAAGAGACAGAATTCTAAACCCCTGTCCAGAGCAGAGTCAGAGGGGAGCAGATTCCAGCACCTGGACCACCTATCCAGACAGTGCCTCTCCAGGACCAGTGTCAATCCCTAGGGTATGATCTCCGATTCTCCCTAACAGGCAGAAGCTAGGCTTTAGCTGTGAGGGGCTCCTCCAGAGACCCCTAAAAGAAGGGGCATTGCACAGCCTAGCTTCACTTCCAGGGCAAACTGCTTCATTAGGGAAGGATTGAGGTCTTTGAAATTCAGAGCCCTGTCCAGAGCAGAGTCAGAGATCGAGCAGACCCCTTGCTCAGAGAAGACAGGAGACACACAAACTCTCTTGCTGCAACTGACTAGGAGCTGACTAATTGTGAACCACTGAAGTCATGGGCAGATGCCAGTGCAAAAATGTAAAGAACAAGGCAACAGCAGAAGAAACTGGCGGTTCTGCAACTACAATACCTGAACAGAGCAATGAAGAGGAAACAGAAGGAAACAACACAAAAACACCTTTATGAAGATTATTGAAGCCTTCAAAGAAGATTTAAAAAAATTCCTTAAAAGAAATAGAAGAAAATACAAACAAAAAATTGGAAGAGATGAACAAATTCTTGAAAGAAAACCAAGGAAAGGAAAATAAAAAATAAAAAAATAAAAAAATGAAAGAAACATTCCAGGAACTGAAAACTGAAATAGAAGCAATAAAAAAGGCACAAAATGAGGCAAAAGTGAAAATAGAAAGCCTGAAGAAAAGAGCTGGAACTACAGACACAAGCATAACCAACAGAATTCAAGAGCTGGAAGAGAGAACCTCTGAAGTGGAAGACTCAGTAGCTAAAATGGATATACCAGTCAAAGAAAATACTATAACCAAAAAAGCCATAACACAAAATGTTGAGGAAATTTGGGACACCATGAAAAGACCTAACCTGAGAATAATAGGAATAGAAGGAGAAGAATACTAGCTCAAAAGCAACATAATGTATTCAATAAAATCATAGAAGAAAACTTTCCCAACTTAAAGAAGGAAATGCCTATAAAGGAAACAAGAATCTTACAGAGCACCAAATAGATTTGACACCTCATAAAAGTCTGCTTGCCACATAATAATCAAGCCACAAAACATACAGAACAAAGAAAAAAATTAAGAGCTGCAAAAGAAAAGGGCCAACTTACCTAAAAAGGCAGACTCATCAGAATAACTCCTGACTATTCAATGGTGGTCAGATGTTATACAGACACTAAAAGACCATGACTGCCAACCTAGAATACTTCACCCAGGAAAACTGTCAATCACCATAGATGGAGTAAACAAGATATTCTATGAAAAGTCAGACTAAAATAATACCTATCTACCAATCCGGCCCTCCAGAAAGCATTGGAAGGAAAACTCCAACCTAAGGATCCCAGATACACTCATGAAACAACAAACAATAATCTGACAGAAGAAAAGCCCATAGAATGAAAATACATACAAGCTACCACCAAAAATAACAGGAAATATCAATCAGTGGTCACTAATATCCCTTAATATCAATGGGCTCAGTTCACTTATAAAAAACATACACTATCAAGATGGATACAACAACAGAAGCCATCCTTCTGCTGCATACAAGAAACACACCTCAACCACAAATAGAGACATAGTCTCAGAGTAAAGTTTTGGAAAAAGATTTTCTAATCAAATGGCCCTAAGAAACAAGCTGGGGTTGTCATCCTAATATTTAACAAAGTAGACTTTAAACTAACATCAATTTAAAGAGATCAAAATGGACATTACTTAGCAGGAAAAATTGGTCAAGAGAATACTTCAATCCTGAACATTTATGCCCCTAATATAAGGGCACCTATCTATGTAAAAGAAACATTACTAAAGCTCAAATACCACATCAATTCTCACACCCTAATAGTGGGAGACTTCAATATCCCACTTTCACCCTTGGATTGGTCAACCAGACAGAACTTCAACAGAGAAATAAGGAGTCTAACAGAGGTCAGATTGACTAAGATAAAAGACACAGATGACAGACCATGCTGGAGAGGTTGTGGAGCAAGGGAAATACTCCTCCATTGTTGGTGCTAGTGTAAGCAGGTTCAGCCACTCTGGAATGCAGTATGTCAGTTTCTCAGAAAACTAGGAATCAATCTCTCCAGGTATCCAGCAATACCACTACTGGTCATATAACCTAAAGATGCACATTTGCACTCCAAAGGCATTAGTTTAACTATGTTCATAGCAGTCAGAAAAAATGATATCCTAAAATTTGCAGGAAATGGATTTGGAGAATATCCTCCTGAACGAAGTATCACAAACCCAGAAAGATAAGCAAGGGATTGTAGTCACTTATTTTTGGATTCTAAACAAATAGCAAGAAGAAAGCATGTCCAAGTTGCAAACCACAAATGCTGAATAGCTTGGGATCTGAAACTTCTTGGAATGGCACCTTGGATCCCACTCCCTCCAGAGGAACACCTGACCCAGTCTTGACGTTGGGGTGAGGAAAGCGGATCTGCCATGAGTGGATGCTGAACTCAGATATATTGGGACATTGGAACCTCTTGCCCTTGCTGGGGAGATGAGGAGATATGGAGAAGAGAGAGTGACTGGAAGATTCGGGAAGGGGAAGGCAGCTTGAAGAAGGATATATATGGTTAAAAAAATATGACTTTATTCATAATAAAAAATAAAATAACTGAAAACAAAAAAAGAAATCTGAGAACATATAATTAAAAGAAATAATAAAAATATTTTGAACTGAATAAAAGTAGACATTTGGTGTATGATTTTTTCCTAGAGAGACACAAGCGAACATATTTTCATCTAAGAGAAGGCACCATAGCCCAATTGTCATCAGAGTGTCATCATTCAGCAACATCCTATGGGAAACGGATGCAGAGATCTGCAGTCAAACATTTGATGGAGCTCAGGGAATCCTATAGAAAGAAGAGGAGGAAGAAATTTATGATCTAGCTTGGTCATGGACACCCATAAGAAAACCCACAGAATCAAATAAGTTTGGCACATAGAGGCTCACCTCACAGATAATGAATCAACCAGGAATCCTTCATGCGGCTGACTTAGGCTGTCTGCATATATATTACTGTTGTGTAGATTAGTATTCCTTGAGACTCTTAACAGTAGAAACAGGTGTCATCTCTGACTCCATTTCCAGCTATTGGGATCATATTACTCATACTGGGTTGCCTTGTCAAGCCTTAATACAAGGGAAGGTGCCTAGTCTTACTTTAACTTGATATGCCATGTTTTGTTTATATCCATGGGAGGCCTGACCTTTCTGAATGGAGAATGAGTGGATGGGAAGAGCAGAGAAGAGGTGGGGGTAGGGACTGGGAAGAGAGGAGGGAAGGAAAACTGCAGTTAGTATGTTAAAACAAATAATAAATGGGGAGGAAGGGAGAGAGAGAACCAATAACAGATCAAAAATTAATTTTATCAAAGTCTTTCTTGGTGAATAAGTAAGTACATTGCAGGACCTTATAGGAATATGATGAGAAGTTACTTATAGTAGAAAATTATGGAAGCTCAAGGCAGCTACATGACTGGAATTCTACTCCAGCATAGATGAAGACATGAAAGCTGAATACAACTTGCAGAGACCTATAAGTCTCTCTTCCCTATGTCATTGCTAGTTGCTTATATATCCTGGGGTTAGGGACTTATATATTTAATTTTCTAAGTTTTGATAATCATGTAAATTAATTCATATGTAAGTTTTGTTAGCTTCCCAAATCTAATGAACATCACTCCTCCTTCTAAGAGGAAATATTTTATTTATATAATATAGCTATACCATAATGCACAGCTCTCTCTCTCATACACAGACGCACACACACACGGTTCTAGGCAATGTAATACACAACTATTCTTCCTCAACAAACTGATGTAGTTAGGTCTCTATAGACAATTTAATTACTGCTTCTTTAGGTGAATAGAATGAAGACCTGTGCATGTCCTCCTGGGCATCAATTTCTCTGTGGACTTTGTGCATGTGTAAGTACTTTGTATTCAAGGCATTGGTGCCTAGATTTCAACATGAATTTATTTGATTTCATTTTAAAAAGAACAACATGTGTTCCAAAGGCATTTTGGTATTTATCCATTGAAATATAGAAAACTACTATTTTGTGATGTTTTATTTCATACTTGCATATACATTGTGTCAACAACATCATCCAGCTTAAAGAAATGCCCAATTAAAATTAATATTCTTTACAATGGTGTGTGCATTCCTTAGAATTGCTGGCCACTTCACAGAATGGGATCAGAGAGTTTATTGTATTTTTTCTCACAACATCGTTGTGTGACAGGTTGGAGAATATTCTGTAAATGCTACATAATTGTCACCATGTTCCTGTATTTGCTGGTCTCTGGAGAACTCCGTTGATCAACTAGTCATTAGGAAATAACTTGTTCATAAGGTGTTCTCTTTCTTTGAGAGTGACTTCCAACTGGATCCCACACAGTGCCACTTTTCTTTAAAAGCAAGGTAAGTTTCTAGCTTAATCTATTCAGATTATAGAAAAAGAAGATCTGCTGTTTAAAGGTACAGGGGTAACTATTTTAGTATGGAAACATCAGAGTTTAGCATTCTGGTATATAATATTCTGAGTTCATAACTTTCTACCAGGAGTCCAGAAATCACAACTGCTTTCTCTAACAGAGGCAATGAGGATATTTTCAAATAGAAGATGACATCATTACCACACTTTGAAATATGTTTTTAAGATAGTGTTTATAACATGGATAAGTGAGTTTCCACACACTAAGCAGACATCTAAGGATTGAATGAAGTCTATATATGAACATCCACTTTTCTGTTTGTTGAGCTATTTTGAATGTGTTTCTAAAGCAACGTTCTTATAGAACTTTACATGAAATTTTTATAGGCTCATAATCAAGTGTTCTGTGAATATAGAATTTATAGCTAGAAGTACAACATATGTAGGATACAGAAGATACACATACACCACCAACATGGATATATTTATAAAATAAATAATATATGTTTTTATTTTTTAAGATTAAAATTACACCAATTATGTTCATAGAATACACAAAGCGTCGATATACTCTCAATTTTCCATTACTTTTGATATTATTCTATATGCTCATTTTTATCTTAAGTTATTATTTGCAAGTGTTAAGCAAAGCAGTGACATAAAATACCTTTTAACTGTGTTGGAATCCATCACTAGCTAGGCAGTTGTGGTGCAAGGCCTCAGCACTCAGGAGAAATAAGCAGGTGGATCTCTATAAGTTTTAAGCTAGCCTGGTCTAAAAAGTGAGTTCCAAAATAGCTAGGGCTGTTACACAGAGAATATCTGTCTCTAAAACAAAACAATGGTTACTCATCACACTTGATGCCATTTATTTGTCATACCTGTGAGAGGTCAGGAAATCTAAGTGAAAAACCTCTATCAACTTTTTTCTTGCCCAGAATTATTGTCAATGGTACTTATGTGTTAAGTAATAGGCATTTTTAAAAAAGAAGTTATAAATATTTTATTTGTATTGCATGATGTCTTGATACCCAAACCCAGTGAAATCATTGCTACAGTCAACCTAACTGGTATAACCAGAGTTTCCCACAGCTATCATCCTGTGTAGGTGAATAAATTAAGATCAGTATCTTAGCAAATTTTAAGCATACATTTTAGTATCATTTATTATATTTCCCATGCTTCAGATTAAATCTCAAGAACTTATTCATATTAATAACTGAAAATAAGAGGCATTATTTACATCTCTCTGGATTTTTTATTCTACATGCTTTGCAGTTCAAAAATATAGTAAAATTTCCAAAAGTAAACAGTTCTCCCATCTGCACACAATGTGCATTATACCATTCCTCTTTGTTACTCATCTTTCCCTGTGTTAGTCTAAATTCTCTGGAAACTGCTGGCTAAATTATCAATTATTTTTTCTTTTTTAAATTATGAATAGAGTCACATTTTCTATCCTTGTATATCCTTATACAAGGTCCCTTACCCCTCCCACCCCCCCAGGCACTCTCTCTTCTCCACATCTCCCCATCTCCTCCCCATCATGGGAAGGAGGTCCCAAGGTTCCAATATTGCTCAGTTCAGTCTCCACTCCTGGCAGATCCAGTTTCCTCACCCTAACATCAAAACTGAGTCAGGTGTTCCTCTAGAGGGAGTGGGATCCAAGGTGCCACTCCCAGATGTTTCAGATCCAAAGCTGTTCAGGGGTAGTGGTTTGCAGCTTGGACATGCTTTGCTTTTTGCTTTTTTTGTTTAGATATTCTCCAAATCCATCCATTTGCCTGCAAATTTTAGGATATCATTTTTTCTTACTGCTGAAGATTCTTTCTTCATCTGGGGGTCAGAAGGCATTTTCATCTATACTTAGACCATGGAGTTGGTCTAAATGTGGGCAGGCCATTTTTGTCTATGTGAGACAGGATAAATTTCATCTCAGTAGTCTCCATGTGTCATCACCCCCATTAATAATTCTTCCCTCACACTCTGAAAAGCTAGTGGACATACATCTCCTTTTAAATGTCTCAAAGTCTAGTGTCTGTGAGTCTGAGATGGATAGTAAAGGAATGGGTAACTCCAAGGGTACCATGTAGGGAAAACAGTAGGATAATACAAATTAAATGGGTTCATGTAAATAAATCCATTAGAGTAAGATCTAACACATAGGGGGAACTTAAAATGTAGCTACAGTCAAATATGCAATTAAAGTTATTTTTCCTAAAAAAAAGCAAACAAACAAAAGAAAACCATTAATATTAATACCAATGACATTTAACACACTTTTTAAAATTTCTGGTTTAATCAATCATTTAATTTTACAATACATTAATGAATTATGACTTTTCATTTATAAAATACTGTGAACAACCTGTTACAGCTTAGTTCTCAAAGACTCACTTTAGGCAAATTCATGGAGGGCACAGTGCATTTGCATTACACATGTATCACAATAAACATGCTTCAATTATATTTAAAGTACATTCCATTAGTCATTATTTTCAGTTATGTTTCAAATGTATAAGTATGATAATAATTCTAAAAATTTAGAATCTATCTTTTTTTGAAAGGTTATAGAAGATATATTTATTTAGTGGGACACATTTCACACATGTTCACGATAACACAGGCTACCAATTAAAGCAACCAATCCAAACGGGGTCTGGATACTAACAGATTTGAGAAAAGAACAGCAATGCATTGTGGGAACTCAAGCAGTTACATGAGTGAAACATGTGTCCATGATTCAGAGAGTCACTTGATTTAAAAAAGAGTAAATGATTGTAAACAACAGTTTTTAGTAGACAGTAAATATTTGATCTGGAGAACAGGAACTGTGTTGCAGTTTAGAAAAAGACAATTCTAACAGGGAACATTAGTCCTCCGAACATACTCTTAAGTATGTTAGTATGCGCACTCTAAGACATTCTGCTTTACTTCGCATAGGTACCTGAACACTTTAGCTCAAGTCTGTGAAGTATTAAAAGGTTACTAATCTGGCACTTCAGGTAGCTGCTCATGTGTTTCAATAATGAAGCCAGTATGCCAATAAGAATGACTTTTGTAAAAATTAGCCTCAAATAATACCAGAGAAAGTAAAATAATATAGCCTCAATGTTCTCTGTATTGCATTGCACTGAAGCCAGATAATTCAGGACTTTTATCTTAGTGGCTTCATATTTCAGCAAAGCATCCATGCAGAAATAATGTAAACCTATCATTCTACAATTACTATGAATTGCATGCTTTAACTCTCAAAGGCAGAAGCTATAATTGTTACTATGTTAAACCACAGGACTGTTGCAATGCCAAATTTCTTCCCTGTCCCCATTATTTACAGGCCTGCTAAACTCTTGTGTAGCAGCTATTACCTCCACTGTTATTTAGCACTTTAGGTCAGCCCTTTTTTGATCTGTGATATTAGAGGCATGCAGACCTCATAGAGTCTTTGTCAAAGAGTCCTGGGAATTCATCAAGAAAGATGGAACTACACTTTAAAATAAGGAGAGAAAGGGTGTGTTCCAGAAAAACAGTCACCAGGAAACATATATATTTTAATTAACTCCCCACACTTCAGTACAAATAGAAGATATCCTAGAAGCAGAGTCCAATGTGGTCTGGGAAGAAGAATGCTGATATTACCTATATGGAACACAATATATGATATAAATTGTAAGAATATATTCTTATGAAAATATCAGCAAAAATGTCAGAAGTACTTTCTGCTTGGATTCTTCATATGCAGTTTCAAAGCAAGTATCATTAGGTATTTTTTTATTCTTAATGGAGGTGATCTTTAAAATTGTTCTTGCAGAGGAATTACAAGTATTTCGTAGGTAGTTTATTCACCCAAAAATGGACTGACTTTGTGGTGTGTGTTTTGTGATGTGATAGGCATTTAGACATTAGGAAAAATCAAAAGAGGCTTCTCTTGGTTTTATAGTGCAGTACACAACAGATATTCAAGCATATAGGAATAAGTTTCACCAAGAGCTATAAAGAATCTCATATTTTTACTTTTTTTCAGAAGAAAAGAAATCTTTGGATAATTTAAAAGTTAGTAAGTAAAAAATTAATTAAATAAAATTATCATGTAAGCAAACAAAAAACCCTCAAGTTTCAACATGAGGTATATAGCCTGAAGTGCAGGCACTTTTTGAGACCTCAGATTAATTACATTTATATAATTATGTACATTTATTTTTCTCTATTCTTTCTACCTCTCTACCTTTTTCAGTTTCTATTTACTGTTATGTGATGCTTAGCATGGATCTAGTGTCCTGTTCTCAGCAAATAAACTTCTTACCAGCATGCTCTGCTCCTACCCATTATTCGGATTCATTTTTATATATTTATTTTTAGACAGAGTCTTGCAGAGTTGCTCAGGCTGACTTTGAACTCACTGTGTAACCCCAGTAGAACTGAACTCACAATCTTTCTGTTTCTGCTTTCCAGATAGAATGGCATTCTCTTATATGTTCAACTATATTCTAAATATAATAAGCCAAAGAGAATTAACTTTGGAACAGCAAAATTTATTGGTTAGGTTCTCATGCTCAATTTTAGAATATTTAGAGTGTGAATTCATAAGACTTAGAAAAACAGTGCCTGAAACAAAGGAGAACGTTGCTAGTGTTATGTTTAGAGTTACAAATAATGGACCATTCTTTGGCTGAACTAAGCTGATCCACCTTGGGACCTGTTTGATGCCTATTTCTTTTATCTATCTATCTATCTATCATTTGTTTGTTTATTTATATTTTATTTTTTATAGAATGAAATCTAATTTTTTATGCATGTATCCCCTTGTTCAAACTCCCTTACCCCTCCCAAACCTTCCCAGTCACTCTCTCTTCTCCCTATCCCCTCATCTCTTCTCCTGACAAGGCAGGATGTCCCAAGGTGGATTAGTTCAGCATACAATCCAGGCAAGTCTCATTTCCTCATCCTAATATCAAGACTGGGTTAGGTGTTCCTCTGGAGAGAATGGGCTCCAAAGTGCCATTCTGTGCACAGAAACATAGTCTGAAACCTGCCTTAGAGGCTCCACATACTGCCAATGTCACTGGACAGTTGCCTATCTTTTCAGAACTTAGTTCCTTTTCCTGATGGTTCCCTGGTGACTGTTCTTGATTCAGTGAGCTCCCAAGAGCTCCTGCCAGCCATCACTGTTAGAATTTTCCTCATAATCCCTGTCCTCTTACTCATACCAGCTATGACACAAATGGAAGTGGCTTTCATGGAGGTAGTGACTGAGGTATATGTTGACAGTATATACTGAAGAGAGCATTGACTGTGCATGTTTGTGGGTTACATGTGAATCAAGAGAGTAATACAGCCAAAGCTGAATTATTCTAGTATTAAATTCCTGTTTGCTGAAGGATTTATTATATTTTTAGCAGATATTTGCCATGGATTTTGTAAAGTAATGAAGCCATTTTGTACTAACATCTTGCAATTCAATAAGGTAAGTGGTCATATCTGCACTTCAGCAGGTTATGCTGTAGCAAAAGATAACATTTTAAAATTCCTATTAATTATTCCTTCTGAAACAGCTACCTTGTTAGTATTTAATATTTGTGAAAGTTTTATTTTGCCTAAGAAAATTTGAATTAAAGTTAATTACCGCAGGGCGCGGTGGCGCACGCCTGTAGTCCCAGCTACCGGGGAGGCTGAGGCAGGAGGATCGCTTGAGTCCAGGAGTTCTGGGCTGTAGTGCGCTATGCCGATCGGGTGTCCGCACTAAATTCGTCATCAATATGGTGACCTCCCGGGAGCGGGGGACCACCAGGTTGCCTAAGGAGGGGTGAACCGGCCCAGGTCGGAAACGGAGCAGGTCAAAACTCCCGTGCTGATCAGTAGTTAATTACCTACATAAGCTGATTGAGTTTAAATAGTTTTTATCTTCCTCCTTTTCTCTCTTTAAATAACATGTGCATATTTCATTGCTGTTATTAATAACACCATGCATATTTAGAATCCTATAGTGGTTGTTTACTGTATGTTAATTATACATTAAGCAGTATTCTGAGCAATTTGAACCTATAACACATTACATTGTTTTCTTCTCTGTTTTACCATGCATGTGTTTACTTGGCTGGGTTCCTAAGAATTGAACCCAGGGCCTCATGCACCCTGGGAAAGATATACTTCAGCAATCTGTCTATGTTCTTTTTTTTTTTGACAGGTAAAATACAATATCAAAATGTTTTATGTAACCAACAGCAGTAGAATAAATGTGTTTATTCTTTTGGGACTAACTGAGAACCCAGAGCTGGAAGTTCCTCTGTTCATAATATTTACCCTCATCTATCTCATCACACTGATTGGAAACTTGGGCATGATTGTGTTGATCTGGCTGGACTCCCGTCTCCACACTCCCATGTACATTTTCCTCAGTAACCTCTCTCTGGCAGACTGTGTTTACTCCTCAGCTGTGACTCCAAAGGTGATGGTTGGGCTTCTCACAGGGGATAAAGCTATCTCCTATGGGGGATGTGTTGCTCAAATGTTCTTCTTTGTGTCTTTTGCCAGTATTGACTGTTTCTTACTTGCTGTCATGGCTTTTGACAGACATGCTGCAGTTTGCAAGCCCTTGCATTATACTACTACAATGACTGCTAGTGTGTGTGTTCACATGGTGATTGGCTGCTATGTGTTCAGCTTAGCCGAATCTTCAATATATACTTGGTTTATCTTTGGTCTCTCCTTCTGCCATTCTAATGTAATTCATCACTTTTTCTGTGATATCCCTCCAATCCTGAATCTTTCCTGCTCTGATATATACGTGAATGAGATTGTGCTCTTTATCATTACGTCCTTCAATGTCTTTTTTGCTCTGCTAGTTATCTTGACTTCCTATACATTCATATTCATTGCTATCTTAAGGATGCATTCAGCAGGACGAAAGAAAGCTTTCTCTACTTGTGCATCCCACCTCACTACTGTGACTATATTCTATGGAACTATAATCTTTATGTATCTACAGCCAAGTTCTAGTCATTCCATGGACAATGACCAAATGGCATCTGTGTTCTATACCATAGTAGTTCCCATGTTAAACCCAGTTGTCTATAGCTTAAGGAATAAAGAGGTTCATAATGCTTTAATGAAAGCCACCGAGAAGATGAAGTCTGTTCAACACCTCATTTTAATTAGAGATTTATACAATTTTCACAATTATTAATTCATTTATTTTGTAGCAAAAAATTCCCTCATTTAGTGACTCAAGGCAATGACCACTCTCATATATACATGTCCGGGGTTTGTTTTGTGTCTGGGCTCAGTCATGAGATTTTGTATGTTTTATAATTTTACTACTTGGGTGTTCAAAAGGTAGTCTCATTTTCTTTTATTGTTAATGATACTGGCTATTTTTGAGAAAATATTTGTTCATGTACACTGGATCTTTTATACTTTAGAGTATAATTTAGCTGGCTTGCTTGAAATTTTCAGGCAGTATTCTCATAGACTAGTATGTAACTTACATATTAAATTACTTAAATCTTTTTAAAATTCTTTTTTTTCTTTTAGAATAAAGTCTTATTTTTTATCCATGTATCCCCTTGTTCAAAGTACCTTCCCCCTCTCATCCCACCTAGTCACTCTCTCTTCTTTCCATCTCCTCATCTCCTCCCCAGCAAGGGCAGGAGCTCCCAAGGTCCCAAGGTGGCTTAGTTAAGCATCCACTCCACTGATCTCCTCATCCCAACATCAAGACTGGGTCAGGTGTTCCTCTGGAGGGAATGGGCTGCTCCAAGTTGCTTCAGATCCCAAGCTGTTCAGTGGTTGTGATTTGCAGTTTGGCTATGCTTTGCTTTTTGTTTAAAGTCCACTAATGAATGAGTACATCCTCTGCTTCTCTGCTTACCTTTCCGGCTTTGTGATACCTCACTCAGAAAGATATTCTCCAAATCTATCCATTTGTCTGCAAATTTTAAGCCCATCAGGTCAGAAAAACATGGGACATAACTAAAGATATTAACTACTCTCTCCACATTGCTAGCTCTGTAACTGAACACCTGTCTTTCTTCTCTCCTCTGCCTACATCTCCAGTGTATTGCTCAGACTTCCCTCTTAACTTTCTTCTGCTCACTGGTTGCTTTATTCCAGTCCACAGCTCTAGCAGGCACACCCTGCAATCATCAGGCCATTATTAGAAAAGAAACAGGTAGGCAGTATGTAGGTGTTTTCCTCTCCTTCCATACTACTAGGATCTAGAGGATCTAGAGTTTAGATACAATTCCTCCATCTAATCTTCAGTGCTACAGCAGACTTTCTTGAGTGGTTTCTCTTCACCATACCTTACATTCCAAGGGAACATAATGAGCAGATCCTGGTTGAACACTCTGCTCTCCTCTATCCTATGAACCCCTTCAGAACTCTATCCCCATTCCTAAGTGGTAGCTCTCAATGCACAGAAACATATTTTATCTGAAACTCCCAATGACAACATCTATCAGGTACACAGAAAAATTTCTATCAGGCAACACACAGCCATCATACTCACGTAAAATCCTGAGAGAAATCTGAACCCAAGAAAACCCCACACCCAACAAAGAGTAATGCAGATATAAGCCCCGAAACTTATAACCATCCCAACCTCAAATGTATAAATGCTAGGACAATATTTTTTTTTTTACCAGAGCTTAACTACTCTACTGCAGCAGGCCTCGAACATTCCAAGTTTGAAGCACAGAAAAAGACTTTAAAACCAAATGAATGATAGTGGTGGAGGTGCTGAAAGAGGAAATTAATAAACTTAATAAAATGAGGAAAAATATAAATAAATGTTGAACAATATGTTTAAAACTGAAATAAATCTGAAAGTGGAATTAGAATCAATAAAAAAAACCCAAATTGAGGGAAATCTGGACATAAAAATTTTAGGTATTTGAACAAGAACTGTGGAGGCAAACTTGGTAAACAGAATATAAGACATATAAAATAGACTCTTAGGCTTTGAAGATATGATAGAAGAAATGGATACATTAGTCAAAGAAAATGTTAAATCTATCAAAAACTAAAATGGAAAACATAAAAGAAATGGACAGCTTTCTGGACAAGTACCACTTACCAAAATTAAATCAAGAACAGATAAAAGACCTAAACAGACCTATAACACCAAAAAATTGAAGCTGTTATTAAAAATTTCCCAAATAGCAAAAGCCTTGGACCAGATGGTTTTACTGCAGAATTCTACCAGCCATTCAAAGAAGAACTAATACCGATACTCAACCTAATGTTCTATATAGTGGAAACTGAAGGAACACTGATAAACTCTTTTTGTGAGGTCACAATCACCCTGATACCCATGCCACTTAAAGATTCAACTAAGAAAGAGAATTACTGACCAATCTCCCTCATGAACACTGATGCAAAAATATACAAAAAATTCTAGCAAACTGAGTACAACAACATATAAAAAAGTCATCCACCATGATCAAATAGCCTTCATCCCAGTAATTCAGGGATAGTTCAACATGCAAAAAACTATAAATGTCATCCATCATATAAACAAATTGAAAAAAGGGAAAACCATGATTATCTCCTTAGATTCTAAAGAAGCCTTTGACAAAGTCCAACACTCCTTATGATAAAAAGTCCTGGAGAGATCAAGAATACAGGGAAAATTCCTAAGTATAATAAAGGTAATTTACAAGAAGCCGACGACCAATATCAAACTAAATGGAAAGAAACTCAAAGCAATCCACTAATCCCAGGAACTAGACAAGGCTGTCCCCTCTTTCCTTTTCTATTCAATAAAGTTCTCAAAGTTTTAGCCAAAGCAATAAGAAAACAAAAGGAGATTAAGGGATACAAATTGAAAAAGAAGAAGTGAAACTATCTCTATTTGCAGATGATATGATTGTATAAGTGACATATACATAATAGAACAAAATTCTATCAGGGAACTTCTACAGCTGATAAACACCTTCAGCAATGTAGCAGGATACAAGATTAATTAAAAAAATCAGTAGCCCTCTTATACACTAAATACAAACATGCTAAAAAAATAAAGGAAACGTCATCCTTTATAATAGCTGAAAATAGCATTAAATAACTTGGGGTAACTATAACCAAAGAAGTAACAGATTTGCTTGACAAAAACTTTAAATCACTGAAGAAAAAATTGAAAAGAATATCAGATAATGGAAAGATGTCCCATGTTCCTGGATAGATAGGATCAACAACATAAAAATGACAATCTTACCAAAAGCAATCTACAGATTCAATGCACTGCCCATCAAAATCCCAGCAGAATCATTTACAGACCTTAAAAGAAGAATACAAAGTTTAATTTGGAATAACAGGAAAACCAATATTGCCATGGCAATATTGCTTAACAAAAGTACCTCAGAAGGCATCACCATTCCTGATATCAAGTTATACTATAGAACTACAGTATTAAAAACAGCCTGGTACTGGCATAAAAAGAGACAGGTGGTTTAATGGAATCAAATTGAAGATGCCGACATGAGCCCACACTCCTATGAACACCTGATTTTTGACAAAGACGTCAAAGATATTCAATGCAAAAAAGATAATATTTTCAACACATGGCATTGTCATAATTGGATGGCAGTATGTAGAAAGATGCAAATAGATCCAAGCCTATAACCATGCACAAAACTCAAATCCAAGTGTTACATTAAATCTGAGTATCAACAAGAGAAAAAATCCAAACTCATGAAGATGAAATAACTCTTTATTGAATGAGAAGTGTATCAAGACAGAAATGTAAAAGGAAGCTCAAAACTTTAAAAGAATGAATCAATGAACGAATTGAATAGAAATGAATACACAGCATACTCAAATTTATAGAATACAATGACTGCAGTCCAAAGAGGCAACGTTATCACACTAAGTGCCACACACACACACACACACACACACACACACACACACACACAATAACTGGAGAGATCTAATACTAGAAACAGAACATTACACCTGAAATCTCTAGAACAAAAAATTAAGCACACCAAAGAGGAAGGATGGAAAATATAATCAAACACAGTGGTGAAATAGGAAAAAAAAAATCAATGAAACAAAGAGTTGGTTTAACAAGATGAACAAACTCTTATCTAAATTAACTAAAACTTTAATATAGAATATAAAAATTAACAAAATTCTAAAAAAAGAATGCTAAAATAACATTCAAGGAAATACAGAGCATCATAAGAATATAATTTAAAAATTGCATAAAACTAATGTTGAAGTGAATCAAAGATCTCAACATAAAACTGATAGAAGAGAAAGTAGGAAATAGCCTTGAATCCATTCTTACAGCAGACAACTTTCTGAACAGAATACTGATAATGCAGGATTTAAGTTCATTAATTAATAAGTGAAACCCATTGAAAACCTCATTGAAATGGAAAATCACTGCAAGGCAAAGGACACTGATATTCAAAAAACATTGCAGCCTACAGAATGAGAATTTTTTTTTTACCAACTCCACACTAGATAGCAGTCCAATATCCAAAATATATTAAAAAACCCTCAAGAATCTAGACATTAAAAGCTCAAATAACCTAATTAAAAATGGGGCACATATCTAAAAAAAATTCCAATAAAAAATCTCAAATGAATGACAAAAACTTAAAGAAATACTTAACATCCTTAACAATCAGGAAAATACAATTCAAAACTACCTTGATATCCCATGTTGTACCTGTTGGAATGGCTAAGAACAAATAACTGAAGTAACAGCTCATGCTGGTGTGAATGTGGAGCAATGAAAGCACTAATTCTCATCTACTGGTGGTGTCAGTAACCTTGCACAGCCATTATGTTAATCAGTACAGCAGTTTCTCAGGATGATGAGAGTTGATCTACCTCAGAATTTAGCTATCTCACTCTTGGGCATATATTTTAATAATTCTTTATCTTCACACAAGGATACTTGCTCAATTATGTTTATTGCTACTCATAATGACCAGAAAATGAAAAGAACTCCAGATGTTCCTCAACACAAGAATGAATGAAGAATTGGTGAAAATCTTTTGCCATTCTGTAGGTGGTCAGTTTATCTTATTGACAGTGTCCATGGCCTTACAGAAGCTTCTCAGTTTCAGGAGGTCCCAAAAATTGATTGTTGTACTAAGTGTTGTGCTACTGGTGTTATATTTAAAAAGTTGTCACCTGTTGAGGTCTTTGATCCACTTGAATTTGATTTTGTGTAGGGTGATAGGATTAGATCTATTTGCATTTGTCTACATACTACCATTCAGTTATGCCAATACCATTTGTTGAAAGTAATTTTTCCACTGAATATTTTTAGCCTCTTTGTCAAATATCAGGTGCTCATAGGTGTGTTAGTTAATGTCTGGGTCTTTAATTTGATTCCATTGATCTACAAGTCTGTTTTTATGCAAGTACCAGGCTATTTTTATTACTGTAGCTCTATAGTATAACTTGAAGTCAGGGATGGTGATGCCTCCTGAGGTTCCCTGGCTTTCCTGTTATTCCAAATAAAATTGAGTATTGTTCTTTCAAGGACTGAAAAATGTTGTGTTGGGATTTTGATGGGCAGTGCATCGAATCTGTAGATTGCTTTTGGTAGAATTGCCATTTTTACTATGTTGATCCTACCTATCCAGGAACATGGGAGAGCTTTCCATTTTCTGATATCCTTTTCAATTTCTTTCTTTACTGATTTAAAGTTTTTGTCAAACAGAACTGCTACTTCTTTGGTTATAGTTACCCCAAGTTATTTAATGCTATTTACAGATATTACAAAGGTTGATGTGTCTCATTTCTTTTTCAGCCCTTTATCCTTAGTGTGTAGGAAGGCCATTGATTTTTTTTTGAGTTAATCTTGTATCCTGCCACATTGCTGAAGGTGTTTATCAGCAGCAGTAATTCCCTGGTAGAATTTTGCAGGCTACTTTTATATACAATCATATCACCTGCAAGTAGAGATAGTTTCACTTCTTCTTTTCCAAATTGTATCCCCTTAATCTCCTTTCATTGTATTATTGCTTTAGCTAAAACTTTGAGAATTATATTATATAGATAAGGGGAGAGGTGATAGTCTTGTCTTGTTCCTGGTTTTTTTGGGATTGCTTTGAGTTTTTCTCCATATAGTTTGATACTGGCTGTTTTAGAACTGATCTCTAAAATATTTAGAGAACTCAAGAAACTAGAGCCCCAAACCCTAACTAATCCAGTTAAAAATGGGATTCAGAACTAAAAAGCAAATTCTTAGCAGAAGAATTACAAATGGCTGAAAGACACTTGAAAAATTGTTCAACATCTTTAGCCATCAGAGAAATGCAAATCAAAACTACTTTGAGTTGCCATCTTACATCTGTCAGAATGGCTAAGATTAAAAATACAGATGACAGCCTATGTTGGAGACTATGTGGAGTAAGGGGAACACTCTTTTATTGTTGGTGGGAGTGTAAACTGGTTCAGCCACTCTGGAATGCATTATGGCAATCTCTCAGAACACTGGGAATCACTGTCCCCAAGGATCCAGCAATAGCACTATTGGGCATATATCATAAAGATGCACATTCACACCCCAAAAGCATTAGCTCAACTATGTTCATGGCAGCATTATTTGTAATAGCAAGAACCTAGAAACAACCTAGATGCCCCTCAACTGAGGAATGGATTAACAAACTGTGATATATCTACACAATGGAGTATTACTCAGCAGTAAGAAAAAAATGATATCCTAAAATTCATAGGCAATTTTTTCATAAAGAAATGCATACCTGGTACTGTATGGATGACCAAGTAGCCCAGACAAGATAGCCCAGAATCCTAAAGTAAAATCCACTAATACTGATCTTAAAAATTTCAAGAAGCAATAATATGACTCCTATTAAAACTCTGCTATACTAACAAATAAGTGCCATATTCAGCCATCATCACAGAAGGACCTTTCTGCAGCAGGTGGAAACAGACACAGAGCTACACAGCCAACAACATGCAGATACAAACTCTGAAACATACAGCTCTACATAAAATGTCTCCATAAAATCCCTTTTCTCAGATCTTAGGAAACCTTGAGGAAGATTATTTGAAGAGTCTAAGAGCCAGAGGAGATGAAGGACACAAACAATTGGTTCTAAATCAGTATTGATCAAAGGCTATATGAACTCAAAGACTAAAGAACCAAGTACATGGCCTACATTGTTCTGGCCACTGCATGTATGTTATATCTTTCAGTTATTATTTTTGTGAGACTCCTGAGTATGTGAAAAAATGGGTCTCTCATTCTTGTATCTTCTCTTGAGGGTCTTTTACTTCTGTGGCTTTCTTTGCCTAAATTTGATGTGTTTTTTGTTTTCTTATTATGTTTTATTTTTATTATTTTTGGTTCTTACCTAGACAATAATTTGAAAAAACATTATGTCATTATGCAAATGACAAAAAAATCTATGTACTCCTTAATGCTCAGCGTCTTTACTGAAGGCATTAATTCGGTCAACAACATATCTTTTCTGGCCTTTTATATAATGGTATAAATGATAGGATGTATTGCAAAGGAAACACAATCTGATATAACACTTTATTTATTTTATTTTTTTAGTGAACCAATGAGATTTATTTGGGTTATTTATAAGAACATGGGTGACAGGATGATCAATAAGAGTATGGGGAAGGGATTACTTCCAGGAGCATCACCAAAGCCCACCCCAGCATGGGCGACAGTTCACAAAAGCTGGGAAAAATGGAGCACCCTGCATAGACTGCAGACAGCTTAATAGGATAAAGGATGTCCTTTCTAGGTATGTCAGATAGTCTAAACCTCTTATGGGCAGCTCAACTGGTTTCTGCTTCTTCCAGGCAGCAGGTCTGGTCTCAAGGTCTTCGTTGCAACTGGGCTGGGCTTCTTAGGGCAGGAAGGGACCTTGTGAATCCAGCCAGCTTTAGGGAGTTTTTAAAGCTATTTTTTTTTTGGTGTTATTTTGTTGTTTATCTGCCTGCTTGAGGGATATCCCTGCAGGATGGAATGCTCTAGTTGAAGGGGAGACTGTTTCTTTTTATTATTATTATTATAAGTATGAATAAAGAAGTCACATTTTCTCTCTAGCTGTCATCTTGCGTTCCCACGGGTGTGTGTGCCTTATCTCAGCTGGTCTGCCCGAGACCCCCGCGCGGCTCATTTCTGCTCCGACAAAATGAAAGAAACTATCATGAACCAGGAAAAACTAGCAAAACTTCAGGCACAAGTGCGCATTGGTGGAAAAGATACTGCTCGAAGAACGAAGAAGGTGGTTCACAGAACAGTCACAGTAGATGATAGAAAAGCTTCAGTTTTCCTTAAAGAAGTTGGGGGTGAACAATATCTCTGGTGTTGAAGAGGTGAGCATGTTTAAAAACCAAGGAACAGTGACCCATATTAACAACCCTAAAGTTCAGGCATCTCTGGCAGCAAACACCTTCACCATTACAGGCCAAGCTGAGACAAAGCAGCTGACAGAAATGCTTCCCAGCATCCTAAACCAGTTTGGGGCAAACAGTCTGACTAGTTTAAGGAGACTGTCTGAAGCTCTGCCCAAACAGTCTGTGGATGGAAAGGTACCACTTTCTACTGGAGAGGATGATGATGATGAAGTCCCAGATCTGGTGGAAAATTTTGGTGAGGCTTCTATGAATGAGGCAAACTGAACTGAGGTGATTTCTGAAGAAGGTGACACTTGCAGAAGTTACAGGAGCTGCTATTTTATATCATGACTGCTTTTTAAAATTCTTTTGTTTATGGATCTGATAAAATCTAGATTGCTAATATTTTTAAGCCTGAGCCCCTTGGACGCTGAAGCTCTTTTCAGTTTTGAGTAAACACAATTCAATCTTTGCAACAAATTCAGCTGAAGATGACTGGGAATAAATTTGGAAAAGGATTAATAAATATTCTTTGCATAGAAAAAAAGAGAAGTCACATTTTCAATTCCTGTATATCCTTAATCAAGTTCCTTTCCCCGTCCCACTACATCAGGTTATTATCGCTTCTCCACATCTCCCTATCCACACCCCCCCCAAGGCCCAAAGGTCCCAATAATGCTTAGTTCAGCATCCACTACTGGCAGATCCAGTTTTCTCCCCCCAACATCAAGACTGAGTCATGTGTTCCTCTAGGGGGACTGGGATCCAAGGGGTCAGTCCAAAGTGTTTCTGATGCCAAGCTGTTTTGTAGTTGTGGTATGCAGCTTGGACATAGTTTGCTTGTTTCTTTTTGTTTAGAGTCCACTAATGAGTGAGTGAGTACATCCCCTGCTTATCTTTCTGGGTTTGTGATACCTCACTCAGGAGGACATTCTCTAAATCCATCCATTTGCCTGTAAATTTTAGGTTATCATTTTTTCTTACTGCTGAGTAAGTACTCCATTGTGTAGATGTACCACAGTTTGTTAATCCATTCTTCAGTTGAGGGGCATCTAGGTTGTTTCCAGGTTTCTTATCAATCACCATAGATGCAGTAAACAAGATATTTCATGACAAAGTCAGACTGAAACAATACCTATCTACCATTACAGCTCTACAGAAAGCATTAGAAGGGAAACTCCAACCTAAGGACCCCAGATACACCCATGAAACCACAAAGAATCAAAAACACCAAAGAATGCCCCAGAGAAAGGAAATACAAACAAGTTACCACCAAAAATAGCAGGAAATATCCATCAGTGGTCACTAATATCCCTTAATATCAATGGACTCAACTCATCTATAAAAAGACACACACTAACAAGATGGATACAACAGAAGCCATCCTTCTGTTGCCTACAAGAAACACACCTCAAACATAGAGACAGACACAGGCTCAGAGTAAAGGGTTGGGAAGAAAAGATTTTCCAGTCAAATGGTCCTAAGAAAGAAGCTGGGGTTATCATCCTAGTATCTAACAAGGTAGACTTTAAGCTAAAAGCAATTAAAAGAGACCAAGTTGGTCATTACTTACTCATCACAGAAAAAATTGGTCAAGAGGAGATTTCAATCTTGAGTATTTATGCCCCTAATATAAGGGCACCTACCTATGTAAAAGAAACACTGCTTAAGCTCAAATCCCTCATCAGTTCTCACACCCTAATAGTGGGAGACTTCAACACCCCACTTTCACCCCTGGATACGTCAACCAGACAGAGACTCAACAGAGAAATAAGGAGTCTAACAGAGGTTATGATGCAAATGGATTTAATAGATATCTACAGAAACTTCCACCCAAAGGCAAAGGAATATACATATTTCTCAGCTCTTCATGGTACTTCCTCTAAAATTGACCACATAATTGGTCATAAAGCAAATATCAATAGATACAAAAAATGAAAATAATCTCTTGTATCATATCGGACCACCAGGGCCTAAAGTTAGAGTTCATCAACATCAAAAATCAAAGAAAGTCTACCAAGTCATGGAAACTAAATATCACTCAGTTGAGTCACCTCTGGGTCAAGGAAGAAATTAAGAAAGAAATCAAAGTCTTCCTAGGTTTTGATGATACAACACTTTAAAAACAGCATTTGGTAATGTTTTATAGTATTAAAGAAAATTCAATCCAAATGCAAGTCATTATGTATGTAAAAATATTTGTAGCATACTTAGTATTATAAACTAGCTTGGATACTAGAGGAATGATATCTGTGTCTTTAGTTTTTAAACTACTGGTTAATTCACCATTCTCCAATGGATGCTCCAAACTTATTGCTACACTCATGGTCCTGGTTAAAGTTAGTGGGTCATATAACAAACCAAAAATAAATGAGTATCAAATAGTAACTTGGTAGGAGAATGAAGTTTAATATAGAATAAAAGAAGAAAAGTTTAGGGTATAAGAATAATAAAAATATATATGTATATGTATGCTAGTCACAAAGAATAAATAAAAAATATGCATACTCATTGATAAGTAAATAATCTGGGTAGATTCACACATTAGATACCATTTAGTAATTAAAAGGAATAATATACTCATGCATGAAATATATATTCATATATAATATAATGTATATTAGTGTAGAGAAAAAAGAACATATTTAAAATGTTAGGTATTATATGATGCCATTAATATATTTTACTTTTGTGAAAAAACTTATAAAGATAAAGCCAGTATATTTTAGGAGCTGATGGTTGGCAGGAAATTATTTTATCACAAATAAACAAATGTGCTTTTTGAACTGATATGCTCAGTTTGAATTTAGTTCTGGTTATATCATAATATACATTTATTTAAAGTAACAATTTAGCCCCTAGATTAGCACACTTTAATAAGCAAAAGCTGTACCTTAATGAGAAGTGAAAATGACAGATAACATAGATGTGTCTGGATATGTGTGAAGCCATAAAGTTAGGTCCCAAAGGCAGTTAAATTGCTTCTGTTTAAAGTAAATATAGCAAAGCCCCAAGGTTGCCTCAAAGGGAGCCCATTTCCCTGATGTCTTCATGTTCTTGCAACTCCCTTTTGGTCCCATTTATTGGCCTGTGAAATCCCAATATGATTTCTGTGTGACATAATTTTGAGTAGAGATGAGCTACAGGCACATCAGTACTTTGTTTACTCTTTAGACTGGAATGAAAGAGTTAGCACAGGATAGCCTTTTCAAACTGAGAATTTTGTTAGTCAGTGAACATGGACAGAAAATACTTCAAGTGATAATTTTATTAAATAAGTTTAGAGCTACAATGGTTTTATCAGAGTAATTTTATCAAAGATACACTTCTGCACTTAATATATACTTGGTCCATAAATAAAGAAACTGAAGTTGGAGTAAGGTAAGTAACTTTTGTAAGTTGTTTCCAAAACAGAACATCAACAAAATAATTTCCCCCTTCTTTGAAAAAAATTCATATGTATATGTATTTTGATCTGCATGGATGTTTATGTATCACATGAATGTAGTGCACAGGGAGGCAGGAGTGGGCATTCAGTCCTTTATAGCTGGAGTTACAGGTGGTTGTGACCCACCACATGGGTTCTGGGATTTGAACCTGGGTCCACTGCACTAGCCAGTGCTCTTAGCCACTAAGGCATTTCTCCATCCCCAAATTTATACCTTCTTCCATGACAAAGTTTCAGACTTATAAAACCCAGAATTTTAAGCCCCTTTATTCAAGAAGGTATGTAAAAACTTCCATTTACTGGTATGTTATTGTAAATTATATTACAGAGGTTATTTTGTTTAGTTTTCAAATAAATATTAAGTGACCAGTTCAAGGGCACAGTAAGAATAAATTCTGCACTGCAGACTTGAACCCAGGTTAATATATTTTTTCTCCATTTTAGAGACTGGATCTTTTAACCACTCTCTGAGCAGTTATACATTACATGGTTAGATTTCTGATTCCAGACTCTATTTAAGATTAAGTGTCTTTTTTTTAATCCAGAGGCAAGATAAACTTCTATCTGCTATACACACAACTAGCAGAATTACATTTTTATTTGTATGTATGTGTGTGTAAGAGTACCAGTAAATATATGTAGAGATCAGAGTCCAACTTTGGGTATCATTCCTCAGGCACTGACCCTCTTGTCCATCCACCCACCCACCCATCCATCCATCTATCCATCTATCCATTCATTTATCCATCCATCCATTATTCCATTATAGAGACAGAATCCCTCATTTACCTAGCTTGAACCTTCCCAAGTAGGCAAATATGGCTTCCTAGTAAGCTACAGTGATCTGTCTCTAATCCTAGCATTATAATTATAAGTGCATACTCCACTTTTTAATTGAAAATATCTCATTTTTATTAATATTATGTGAAGAAGAAGCCTCAAAGATCAAAAAACAGGGACATTTTTAGGTAGTAGGAGCTAATGGAGATCCAGTTTTTTTCTTAATTTTTTTCTTTTCAATTCTTTTTTTGTCAATAGAAACATTCAAAAGTAAAGTTATTATATAATTTGTTACATACAAAACATTGTAAAGTGAAAGAATGTAAATTATCTCATGATTCTAAAATGCCTTACAAGTATAACATTACTAAAAAACTCATTGAAAATTCTTATTTTCTTCATTTCATCTCATGCTTGCCTTCTGGACATTGGAACTTCTAAGCATAATAACATGTGACTGTCATGGTATCTATTTTCTAAAGAACTCAACTTAGAAAATGACATTCTTTTATCTTTGCTTTAGAGAGCAAGCTAAGACAAATTTGTGAGAGGTGTTACAGTCAGCAAACCACATGATTAGGTTTCAATTCCAATGTGTTTAATACGCCTTATACTCAGGCTGTTTTCAATCCCATATTTTATTTATTCTGATGCTCTAGCATCATCAGATTATTTTAGTTACTTAAAATGATATAAGTTTATTCTGTTATAGTTCTCTGTGTTGGAACTTTCAGTCTCACTAGACTGGACATCCTTTCTGAAATTCTAGTATCCATTTCAATAGCTTTGCAAGATCTGAAGGATGCTCATATTCCTTGGCTTACAGCCCCTTTTCTCTATTCTCAAAGACAGTAGCATTCTCAGACTTGCAATTCTCAGACCATTCTTCCATAGTCACATCACTGTCTGACTTTCTATTTCCCTTGCTCTTTTTCACATTCAAGGACCCTTCTGATTACATTGGTCTTACTAAATCATTTCGTTTTAAGGTTAACTAATTAGCAAGATTTTATTGGCAAGCCTACTCTCTCTTGCCATTAAGCGTGGCATATACATGCTTATCTCTTTGCTGAGTGATTACAAATGTTGAGAAATGTATCAGGGCCCAAATCAAATGTATTAAAATAGAAATAATAAAAGATATGGTGAACATTTTTACACCCCTAAGTCATATTTTTTTTTCTTTATTAAGAGCATCTGGCTCAATTCCAGGGAATTGGGCAGCTTGCTGTTCTTTCCCCAAAATTAAGGGTGTGCATCACAACTCTGCTGCTCAAAGGTGTTACTAAAAGATGCTAGGTGGGAATGCTGCAAAGCTCTTTAAAGGGAAGCTCACTTCAGTAGGCTGTGTGTACACTTTGCCTTTTAACCTTTCCAGGGCACTGTACTAGATCATAAACTTAATACTAAAGACTGAGCATTCATCTTACCATCACAAAAACACTTTTGAAACTGAGAACCACAGATGAAGGAGATCAACGTAGAAACATAAGAAACCTGTTTCCAGCTTGTTGATCCCATCACCCAATTCATTGGGTCTGAATTGTTTTCCTTTGGATTTCTATTCACAAAGAAAAAGAGGCATGAATTTCTTACTATCTGGGATGGGATGCAATTCTTCACCACTTATACATTTTAAAATAAATTTAAAGGGTCGAAAATGTTTCTGTTCATTAAGAAATATAAAAATACTGAGTAAGAAATTTAATTTTCAGATGTAAGAAGTAGGAGTTATCCAGTATGAAGGGAGGAGACCTGCTAAGACAGGAGTGTGGAACAAGGGGAAAACGCAAGGAAAGTGCACCAGAGCAGAGAAAATTCAGGCCATGAATCAGGTGATAGATATTAGAAGAAAAAATACAGAATCCCAGCTACTAGTATCTTGACTGAGCTAACATTGGCTAGGGAAAGAGTGGCATCAAAGATATAATTTTAAAAAATGGAACAGATTGTACCCTACTGCAAAAACCTTTCTCAAATCCCCTTGCAAAGTTTAAGGCAGAATAAAAAATCTGGGCAGTTGTTGTGAAATAGAATGATCCAGTCTAAAGTTACCCATGGACAGTTAGAATTAAAACATCAAGTGGTCAAAAGTAACAATACTCACCCAATCTTCCATTTATACTTCACATTTTAGGCTATTTACTAACTCACTATTTCAATAAAACTTTTGATGAATGTCCACTGTGATCTAAGTATTGCCAGCAGTGGGTAGCTCTACAGTTACTAAAGAAGCATCATTATATTGTTTTTAATTAAAACCATCACTTCGAACCAGGAAGATAGCCCAGAGTGTAAAATCACTTGTCATGCAAGCCTAACAATCTGGGTTAACTCTCAAGAACAGATTTTTTTTTAAAAGCCAGATGTGGTGGCACGCAATTGCAATCCATCTTTTATAGAATTGAGATGGGAGACAGAGTCTGAATTATCTGCTAGCTCATGAGCCAGCTATCCTGGAACATGCAGCATGGGCATGAAAGCAAAGGAGACACTGTCACAACAGCTGAAAGATGAGGCAACTCCAGAAAAGTTGTCTTTTGATCTCCACACGCTTGCAGGGCATTGATGACCACCCTGCACAACTAATTAGTAAATTTTTAAACTAAAAAATAACATGAAATATAGAAAAATTTAAAAAGAACACTTGTAGACCCTAATTAAAGAGCATTCAAGGAGCTTAGGATGTATACATACTAAATAAAGAAAGAACATTTATTTGTAATTTCTAGGTGGTCTAGATATGGAGATGCATGTCTTTAATCCCAACACTCAGGCAGGCAGAGCTCTGTTAGTACAAGGCCAACCTGACATACATAGTGAGTTCCAGAACAACCAGTGCTAGACAGAGAGAGAATGTTTGAAAAGAATACAGTATAATAAAATAATTTCTAGGCAGACTAGGGGTGGTAAGATTGTAAGATTCAGAATACCAGGAAGTTGCTATGAGTCAGGTCCTCCTATAAATGCCCCTGTAAACAAAACTAGAACCATTATATATCTATAGATATACTAACACAGGAAGGGGAATTTTGTTTGATCCCAATCCTAGATAAATACAGGCAACTAGTGACTGCTAGAAGGAAAATGTCTCTGGGATAAGCTCCCTTTTTTGCTGTCTATTACAGAGTGCAGTCAATCCTAGAATTATATACACACAAATGGAATTAAGTGGACTCAAAAGGTTGTATTTATGTATTTGTGAACATATATATCTATATATATGTTTGGGTGTATATGTAACAATAATAATTAAAGAAAAAAAAGGGCTATCAACTTGAGTGCAGGGGTAACAAAGGGGGGATAAAGTTATGTAATTCTATTTCAACTAGAACATATTTTATTTTATTTATCAATAAAAGTATCTTTTCCATGTATTTTTGTGCTCACCTACCCTTCCCTGTTCCCAATCCCTCCAAATCTGCTCTGCCTTCAGCCTCTCCCTACCTCATCCCCTGATCCCCTCACCCAAAAGAGCTGGGAGTCCCAAGGTGGGTTAGCTCAGCATGGAACATCCACTCCAGGCAAGTCTGATTTTCTCATCCTAATATCGAGGCTGGGTTAGGCACACCTCTGCAGCGGCTCCATTCTTAACATTCTTTAACATGGGTTCTAGAGATTGAATTCAGAGCCTCATGATATCAGTGCTAATATTTACTGACTGATACATATTTCTACACCTTAAAAATACTTACAAAAATCAATTTATGGAGGTATAATTGTCATATATAAGGTTGTGCACATTGCTCAGTGAAAAGTTTAATTTGTGTAAAAGCAAAGAGATAGATGTGTATAAAAAGTATCTGGTTATCTGAATACAGAACTAGTTGGGGAGATTTTTTATTTTTTTAAAGCAATACATTGATGTTAGTGGTTGGGCCTTAGAATTTTTGTTAGTGGTGAGGGATTCTTTCAAAATATCATAAAGTTTCCCTAAGAGGATAGATACAAGTATGTTGGGAAATATTATGACTGAGCTTTGATTTTGTCTTGTCCACCATCAAACCTCCATAGGGGACAACACAGACAAAAATAAGAACCATGTAAATTGGCATTTTTTGTTTTTAGTCTACAGTTTAGTTCAGTTTAGTCGAACAGAATATTCTAGAGATAAGTTAATTACAGCAATATAAATTTTCTTCTTTAAAATACCTCATTTTATTTTATGTGTATGAGTGATTTGCCCACATGTGTATGAATCATATGCATGGCTGGTGTACACAGAACTTATGTGCTGTCAGATCCCCTGGAACTGGAGTTCAAGATAATTGTGACTCATCACATAGATTATAGGAATTAAATGTGGGTTCTTTGAAAGAACAACATATATTCCAAACTGAGGAAAAACATCTCTTCATCACCATGCTTTTTAATTTTAAATGTTTGAGAATTTTGTAAATTAGAACTCCATTTATAGCATTTTTACTTCTCCTGTCCATATTCCAACTCAAGTATTGCCCTACTCACTCTCAAATTCATGAGTTCTACTTTATTCATTGATACTTATTTACATGTACTCTTTATATATGTATGCATGTGCATATATAAATATAGTTTGTGGAATGCATTTGATGTTGTTTATATGTATATAGGCTGACTATTGGATTACATAGCATGTTTGGGGCTCCCCTCTATAGAATACTGATTCTCTCTTTCTCCGCAGCCACTAATTTCTTTTTTTTTTCTTCTTTATTTTGTATTTATCAAAAAAAAAACAGTAAAAAGAATTTAAAAATGCGGAAGAGTTAACAATAACTATACAGAGGATAATAATCATAAGCATGGCTTATCAAGGGTGGAAATGCAAATAAGATTGCTACACATATATTTTCTTTGTGTTCTGCTTTCCCTCTGAATTTTTTTTTTCCATCCCTGTATATCCTTAGTCAAGGTCTCTTCCCCCTCCCACCACATCTGGTCATTTTTCTTCTCTGCAACTCCCTATCCCCTCCCTTGGCAGGGAGCAGACAGTCCTATGGTCTCACTGGCCCAATAATGCTTGGATCAGTCTTCACTCCTGGCCAAATCCAGTTTTGTCCCCGCTCCCTCAAGAGTGAGTCAGGTGTTCCTATAGATGGACTGGGGTTTGAAGGGTCAGTCCAGGGTGTTTCTGATCCCAAGCTGTTCAGTGGTTGTGGTTTGCTGCTTGGGCATGTTTGGCTTTTTTTCTTGTTTGTTTGTTTAGAGACCACTAGTGAGTGAGTACATCCACTGCTTATCTCTCTGAGTTTGTGAGACTTCGCTCAGGAGGATATTCTCCAAATCCATCCATTTGCCTGTGAATTTTAGGATATCATTTTTTCTTACTGCTGAGTAGTATTCCATTGTGTAGATGTACCACAGTTTGTTAATCCATTCTTCAGTTGAGGGACATCTAGGTTGTTTCCAGGTTCTTGCTATTACAAATAAT
>PVIH01009500.1:0-20904 GCA_004025045.1 Sigmodon hispidus
TTCTGGGTGTATACCCTAAAGAGGCACATTCACACTCCAAAGGTATTAGCTCAACTATGTTCATAGCAGCATTATTTGTAATAGCAAGAACCTGGAAACAACCTAGATGTCCCTCAACTGAAGAATGGATTAACAAACTGTGGTACATCTACACAATGGAATACTACTCAGCAGTAAGAAAAAATGATATACTAAAATTGGCAGGCAAATGGATGGATTTGGAGAATACCCTCCTGAGTGAGGTATCACAATCTCAGAAAGATAAGCAGGGGATGTACTCACTCATTAGTGGTCTCTAAACAAACAAGAAAAAAGCCAAGCATGCCCAAGCTGCAAACCACAACCACTGAACAGCTTGGGATCAGAAACACCCTGGACTGACCCTTCGGACCCCACTCCAACTATAGGAACACCTGACTCACTCTTGAGGGAGGATGGTCAAAACTGGATTTGGCCAGGAGTGGAGACTGATCCAAACATTATTGGGTCAGTGGGACCATAGGACTGTCTGCTGCCTGCCCAGGGAGGGGATGGGGAGTTGCAGAGAAGAAAAAATGACCTGATGTGATGGAAGGGGGAAGGGACCTTGAATAAGGATATACAGGGATTGAAAAAAAAAATTCAGAGGGAAAGCTGAACACAAAGTAAATATATGTGTAGCAATCTTATTTGCATTATTACCCTTGATAAGTCATGCTTATGATTCTTATCCTCTTTATAGTTATTGTTAACTTTTCAGCATTTTAAATTCATTTTACTGTTTTTTGATAAATACAAAATAAATGAAGAAAAAAAGAAAAAAGTAAAAGCAATAAGAAAGTATATAAATCTAAGATAAATTATTAATTATTCCAATTAAAGAGAGTTTCATTTTTTTCTCTAAATTTTTTATTAGTACATATGAAGTATATATAGAAAGACATTACATTAGGATATTATCATACATCTATGTCATGTGTTATGTTCATACTTACAAATCTTTTGTTATTCTCTCTTCTCCTCCCCACTGCTTCATTTTGTTTGTGAGGCAAATCTAACACATTTCTTTGGAGTTTATAGGCATGTATGTGTTGGGAGGGGGGTCACTGACAGAAGCATGTGAATTTTATCATCGACTGAAGAACTGAAAAAGTCTGTCCTCCTTTCCTAAT
The DNA here is from genome assembly GCA_004025045.1 of Sigmodon hispidus. NCBI lineage: Eukaryota > Metazoa > Chordata > Mammalia > Rodentia > Cricetidae > Sigmodon > Sigmodon hispidus. Next base: position 1,152 of record PVIH01009500.1, read on the forward strand.
CTTTCTCTTCATATAAATCCTGCTGATCATCACTTCTAGAATCTTATCTGGTGCAGACCTGTACAAGCCCTGTGTATGCTGCCATGGTCTCTGTGTGTTCATGTGTTGATTTAAGGGGTTTTGTTAAATAAACCCAATCTTAAGTTCTCCCTACTAAATACGGCCAGGTCTCCTCAGAGGCCACAGGATGACCTTTAAATAAACATATTTAAGAGTAACTAGGAGACAAAAAACAAACAAAAAGCAGGTTGATAAGAATAAACACTTAACCACAACTGCATCATCATATTTCAGATATTTATATTATCCACTCTACTAATTCCTTAAGATGCTGGTAATGGAATGAGAAATCAGTACACTTTTAAGAATTTTTATCATTGAACTCATGAACAATTAATCTGTACCTTCTAAAGTTCTGCTATATCCAAGCCTGTTCAGGTGTTTGGTGCTATCACCTGTCCCTGAAATTATATGAAGAAATAGAAACTTGTTTTCATCATATTTTTTTTAAAAGTCCCACCCTGGAGTCTGAATGGTGAGAAAAACTCTTGAAACAAATCTCGGTCAGAGAATAGACTGTATGGAACATCGCCAATACTCTTGTACATGGTTAGCCTAAACTGGAAAAGATGGAGAATGCAGCAAGAAATGGACACTAACTACATGAAAACTAAATGCAAGGGAGTACCCTGACTGGAAGAAACAGAAATGAAACAGAAAGACAGTATTACAGCAAAACCTACATGAAGTTGCATGAGAAAGACAACCTAGTTCATATCACAAGACGAATACTGATTTCTCAGTTTTAAGGGATATCTATAATGTGAGCTGCTAACAATAGAGAAACATCAGATACCACATATACGTATGTTTTTATACATTAGAAACTATCAGTCTGAGACAATTCTGAAGACAGATCACAAAGGAAAAGGCTTCCACTCTAGAAATAGCTGAATACCTGCCCTTAAAGCTATTAGCTTTGCTTTACTTTTAAAAGCATTAGACACATTCCAAGAATACATAAAATGCTCATCTATTAGATGTCTGTCATTTGATTTTGTGTGAAAAGTAAAAACAAACTAAATAAAATTGAAAAAGCTAAAAGGACAATGTTATTTCAGGATTCTTTCTAGGATCATCTACCAGCCTGGGGAGAAGAGTTAAATCCTATCTAACTGAAAAGGAGGTATATCACCCTGCTTCCAAACACAGACCAAGGTGATAGGCACTGAAAGTACACCTTCATTCTGAGATGCTATCCTCCACATGACCATGGATTCATGATGGACCTTTGATTTTGTCTGGCTCCAATCTGGCTGTGTCTCTGCTTTACATTTCATCCCAAGTAATGTTCTGGTTTCCAACTAGTTCCCATTTCACCTGCTTTTCAACTTAAGTTGTAGCTAACACAATTAAAAATTATTGTGTAGGAAATCAATTGTATAGTTAAGCTTGTAAGAAGAATTTCTAGAGAATGAAGACATGGCAAATTATAAGGTTGCCTGATAGAGAGGGATAATGTGGGGAGAGGGATTCACTCTATGGTCAGTCTTAGGTTGGATATTCTCTGTGCTCCCCTGAGAAAGACTGGAAACACTATAAAGGACATAAAGCAATGGAAGGTTATCATACTTGCTGCAATAAAACTCATAATTCTGGTGGGAATTTTCCTCTGTCTAAATACATGTTTGCAAGGAGGAAGACAAAAATGATAGGCAGGACAAATTGCTCAAGAGATTGAGAAAATAAAGAGCGGAAATTGAGGAAGAGAAAATGCATATTTCAGTGACTGAGATGGAAGCATTAGCCAGCAATTCCCTGACATCAAGAGAGTTAAAATAGAATTTCCATATTTAAAACTTCATGTGGCACAGCTCATTCCTTGTGCCAATGCATTAAATGAAGAAATTATGAACTAAAATGAACTTTTAGTTGTTTTTTTATTGCTATTGTTTTGAGGGAGGGTCTTATATAGTCTGACCTATAATAACTCCCTTGTAAATTCATGATCCTCCTGCCTCCACCTCCAGTGTGCTGGAAAGTAGGCATATACAGGCTAAAGTTGGGAAATATTTGTTTGTGCTATTGAGCATTTGAATCTAGGAGCATGTGCTTTCTAGGCAATTACCCCACTAACTAATTACTTTTATGTGGAAATTTATTATGTCTAGTCTGTGAAGACCATTCTGTCAATCTTATTTTGTTTTCAGAACTCTTTCACAGCTTTTTCTTTTAACGGTTATGACAAAAACTTGTGAATTTCTCTCACTCCATTCCACTCTTTTTTTGTGCACACTAGCTCAAAGACACAGGCAATTATTTTAGAGAATGAATAAACCACATACAATTATTTTTTTTCTTGATTTACCATTCTCTGTGTCCAAATATCTCTTAATATTTTTCTTTCCTGAAAAATAAATACTCCAATGATAAAAACAATTGAGAACCAAAAAAAAAGAGTCACTAAGGACTTTGACTAAAGAAAATAGTCAAAATGTCTAAAAGAACTTTACCATATTCTAGATATATGATGGTTTTCCACTGGTCCTCATGATTTCAATTACAAATTATGGAAGTTGTTTTAAAAGTTTCATAACTTATATGAATAATTCATTATAGAACATCCCATACCATTTTTCCTCTGAAATTATGTGCTATATAATATATTCTCACACAAAACCTTCTAAATTCTGAAAGGATTCTTGTGGTGTAGGAAATTTGATGAATGAATTAATAGTCATGTACTATGTATTTTGATTTTAAAATATCCTACTAAAGCTCTTTTTTTCTGGGGTCAAAGACCATATAGCATCACAAAGTGACAGTCTCTTCTATTTCCTCTAGTACACATTAGTCTTCATATGAAATTCTATTCTCATTTTTTCATTGTGCTAGTTTTATTTTCAGTATAAATACCTACTTCTGTCTTGTTTATTTTACTTTATAAGGAAAATTTAGTGGTCCAGTTTTTAACAATAAATACACTTTTAGAGATTTCATGGTCATAGGAACAAGAAAATCCAAGTGACAAATCTTGTCTTATAACATTAATATGTTAAAGGAGTTCTGTAGAGTTGAGTGTATTTTAGAGTTTGTTTAAGGCAGTGGTTCTTAATCTTCCTAACATGGGGACCCTTTAATATAGTTTCTCATGTTGTAGTGACCCCCAACCTAAAATTATTTCATTGATACTTTATTAATTACAATTTTTTCTATTTTTATGAATAGTAATGTAAATATATGATGTGCAGGATATCTGGTATGTGAGCCTGAATGGGGTCTTAGTTAACATGTGGAGAACCAAGAATTTAAGATAAAGAATATATTGACAATTTGAAATAAGTGAGCTTCAAGTTCAAAATCTTCATGTAGAGCCTGGACCATTTACTGAAAATCTGATTCAAATAAAAAGTCCAACAATGACTGGAGATATAATAAAGTGGTGGTCTTGTAGAGCAAATGTAGGCCATGTGTTTGGGCTCATGTGTGAAAAGAGAAATAAGAAAGAAGGCCCTTCCCATGGTTCTAGACACCAACTGCTTATTCTGCTTCTCAGTTTCTGCTCATGATGATGTTCTCCATATGGAAATATCACTCTAGAATATGGAAAGCAAATTTCTGTGAAAGAATTCATTTTCACCTCTACCAAATTAATCTGAGTAAAGACAGAACTAAATGGATAAATGCTTTTTAATTTGGATTTTAACATATGGTTTTCTAATACATATTTTAAAACTCAGAAAATCTGTTTCAACCAGATTGGAGTAACTTTATTTATAGAAAAGTCTCTTTAATGTGTAAGACAAATACAAAGACACAAACTCTTTTACTCAAATGATTAGTTTTCTTATCTCAGAATAAAAGCATCTTTTAGAAATGTACAAATTCACTCATCTAATCATATTATGAGGTTTTTCTGAAAAATGCCTATTCAAATGTCTTTTGTAGATGAAGCACTGTTGCAGGGAACAGGGATGGTGTATACAAGGCAGACCCCTGCCCTGATGGAGCACACATTCCCTTTTTCTATGCTCTAGATTCAATTAATTGTACAGATTAGAAGCTATAGAACTAGTTGTCTAGATGCCATGATTTGGATACCTGTGTTTTTAAATCTTTGTGTGCTGAAAGCTTACCCTCAGTGTAATGGTATTAAAGTTATAGAATCTTTAAGAGATGGCTTCACTGGGTGAGAATGAGACCATAAGTTCCATCACCACAATGAATTAATGCCATTCAATGTCTCTCACTTCATTAGTTCTTAGGGAAGCACATTTTTTATAAGCAAGTTCACTCCATTATGTTTGACTAGTTGAGAACAAAAAATCTGAACCAGAACTTTCCACTTGTTTTTCTCCATTATTTTGTGACACAATAGAGAATTACACCTGAACAGGGTACAGCTTAGAATTTCCATTCACAAAAATCAGGAGCCAAATGAACTTGATGTACTGCTCAGCATGTAGTATTCTGTTTTTAGCAACAGCAAAAGACTAAATCAGTGAGCAAATAGTGACCAAAATGGATATGTTTGTTATCCAGAGGATAACGATGGGGACATATGGAAATAACAGCCAAGCACGGTGTTGTACATCATTCAGGGCCAAATGGCCTAGTCACATACTTGCCAGGTGTTCTCAAAACAGTGACCTCAAAGTGTCTATTTCTCAGGTTTTTCTACCTATAACTTCTGATGATTACAGTAGTATCGAGTTCTCAGGAATATTTTAAACATCTTAAGAGTATCTTAAACCCACAACTGAGATAAATTTATACACCGCATGTACAATATTAGATTCACAGAACATATAGAAGATTCACACAAGAAAAAGAAATATAAAACTTCCTAGAAATTAGAACAAAAGGCAAACTACTGATTCTACATTCACCATTGAATGACCTTAGCAGATACTTGTTTTCTTTTATATATATTTCCTAATTTTGAGATAAGTAAAATAACTATCAATTGCTCTTTTGATTAAAAATTAATACTTAATAACTGTCCTGGAGGAAACTTGGATAGATATAACACACTCCACTGATGTTATTTTCCTGTGAGATGTTGAGTAATGGGGGAACAGTGCAGGTTAGAAGAAACAAGTCATGAGCATTGGCCCCACTGTATTGTTGATTAATTCCTATGTATAAGGCATGCCATGGTCAGTCTGTGGACAGTAAATAGGTTTTACTAGATTGTATTTTCAAAGAGTTTGGGTAATTCATACATGCATTCAAAAACCTCAAATAGAAGAGAATATCTACAGGTCTGTGTCTTGGGTGCAAAAATAATATGCATAGATAGTATAAGTATACAGAGTAATATGCACAACTTTTCTTGGATGCTTTTGTAGCTTCATATTAGAAAATGAGTAAGTGCTTAGTGTTGGAGAGTTGTCATGAAAAAATAAATTAGGCAGGAAGAAAGAGAGGTAGAATTATTAAAAGTCATATTTCTCAAGTTGAAATCATGAATGCACTTTCAGTATTTAGTAGCTTGTCAGAACTGAAGTGTTATTTTGCTTTAAACCCATGGGCATATCGTTAGTGTCATCTTTGAAATATTCACTAATTTCATGGGAGAATTGTAAATTGTCTTGATTCTAGAAGGTATAGAGACACCTGTTATTTTTGAAAAACTCAACATCATGTATTTAGAGGATGATAAAATTAAGGAAGCTACTAGTGTATGAATCACAGATGCTAATTTGCTGGCATAAATGTAGAATGATGTATTGTACAATCCTGGCAATTATGTCAGAAATTAGTCTACAGTAATTCATTAATGCCATTTCTTCAGCAAAAGTGGAGCGATGTGACATCTGTAACTAATATTATGATCTATGTTATTTTATATTATGTTTTTGATTTTTATGAACAGTAGGCAACCATAAGATAATTTGAATAGCTAATTATTAAAATACTCAGGTTTCCCATTCAGCTACTGTTCAAGAATGTAGATTCATTTTGCAAATTATAGGTCTTATTTTCCTGATGAAGAAGATGGAAAATGACAAGTTTAGTGAGAGTTGGGTTAACTCCTTCATGGCCTAGTACACTAAGCCCTGACTAAACTGACTGAAGAGCTGCTAGAATTCTGAGATTACTCATAAAAAACAAATGTATGCAAAGCAAGCAAGTTATTTTTTTTTTTAAGTATAAGCCCCATTTTATTTTTCCAAGGTGTTTTTTCATTCTATCTTTATGCAAGCAAGTTTTTAAAGTACTATTTTTTTCTATCTATCTAAAACCTTAATATATACATTAGTTTTTAATAGTTTTTAGATATATTCTCATAAGTCTACTAAACCTGTCTGTGAAGATGTTGCTATAAAGTCATGTGTACTATAAAACGGTTGTGGTGGATAGTCCCTAATGTGTGTTAGGCTACCTCATTTCATGTGAGTTGGTTGAATAGTGAGGAACTCAGAGCAAATTGATGGGCACCTGTTGCTTGTTATTGTTGCACAATATGGCAAAGATGATGGTCACTGTTGGACTAAGAAATTTGTGATGAAACTTTGCCAATGAAGTGAACTAAGAAAGTCTCCAGCTTTCCTTCAGGAAGCGAAAAGCTCTAATGTGAATAAGTAAGGGGCTGCTCCCTCAGCTAGAGATCTGTGAGTGATTTCTGCCATCATATAGCAGTCTCGAAGAAAGTGGAGGCTTCTGATTTTCTGGCACATGCAGCTGATTCTGTCTACAGTCAGGGAGATTGAAAGTGGATCTGTCCTCAGTTAGATGGATGATACAACCTCAACCATAATACTCACTGGAATTGGAGCCACTGTGTCCATGAAGCAGAGAACTCTGCAAATTTTGACTCAAACACAAGACTGAAGAATTTACTGTGTGAAATAATCTAGTTAGTGGTCTGTGGTTAATATGTTATATATGTCATCCTGTGCTTAGTCTACCAGGACAAACTGAGTTCTTTTTACAACCGTCATTCAGAGCTTGGGTCTTCAGAATATTTCATGAGCATTGTAAACTTAGTTTATTTGGGAAATATGTTCTGATCAAACTGAGAAATTTATTTGTAAGTGAGAATTAGTAAACACTACTAGACTGGGGAATTCAATCTTGTTTAAAAGCAGAGACTTGCATTACATTTTTTATAAACAGGTATTTCTGATCTGCAAATGATACATATTAGAAATGCACAAGTTCTGTAAGTTCTATAAATCTGACAAGTTCTGATCCACAAGATCTGTCATCCCAATAGTGTTCTCTTGGACGTTTCTAGTCCATCATCCCTTCTGCCACCTGAATTCCTGGCAATCTGTGATTTGCTTCCTCTTATAAAAGGTTCAGTTTGCATTTTCCAGGCATTTTATTAGCAGGCTCAAGCATACAGATTTTCCAATACTCATTTTCTCCACTTAGCATAATATAGGTATTCTATTTACCATGGAAATCTGAACAATTAACACAGAGAAAGCTGAGTACTTGGAGATCTCCCTTTAAATACTGGTAGCTAGTGATTGGTAGGGGATGGCCGGGCATTGGCTTCAGTAGCATTGCCACTGATAATCTACCATTTTCTAATTAACAAACTCCTACCCAAATTCATATTAGCAATTTTAAAATCAGTGGGCCTCAGAAAAAAAAATTCATAAAAGTAAAGAGTTTTGTTGAAAAAAGGGTTTCAAAGAAAGAGTGAGTCTGTGATGAAGGGTAATTGAGGAATGAAATATACTAAAATACTAATATGTATGAATCTGGTCTCCAACCTTTTTAACAGTATCACAAATCTGCTTGTTCTTGTCTGGCCTTAGAAGGCAAAAGTTTGCAACTGGTTGTGAGTGTTGTGTTTTCTTGCCAGCTGTATAGTCACATAATGTCCTAACTGTGATATAGCTCTATAGTCACATCAATCCTTGGCCACCATTCAGTTGGTCATTTTCTGTCACACATATCTAGCAGACAAATTTGTTTTCAAATGGAGACCCCAAAGAAGTCCATGAAAGACGAGTATTTTGGCCAGCAGAGATGATGGATATATGATGGTAGTGGCATTTGTGGACATAGAAATCACTTGGAGAAGTAGAGATAAGAAAAACTAAGTAATGGCAAGAGAAACAAAGCAGAAGCATTTGGGAGTGGTGAAGCATTTTGCTTCAGGTCTCTTTATGTACATCATCCATTCTATAGCTTTACTCAGAGATGGGTTACTGTCTGTTTGAATCACCCCCTTCAGCAGTGATATGGGAGGAAAAATATTCCATGAGTGTTCTTCTAATTGAACATCAAAACAAGTCAGTTACTGATTTCCAACTCTGAAGAGCTTTTGGGTTCCTACTCTTCTTGGAAATAAAGTGCATATTTTCTATTTATGTAATAGGTTATGTAAATCTTAACGAAAATAAAAAGCACCAGTTGAAAAAAAAAGTATGGCCTATTTAGTAACTGCATGGGAGAACCTTCCCATTGCATAATAAACACTGCTTAACAGTTTACAACAGTGTGCTCACACTTCTTACCAACATGACCATCTTTATGTTGTAGGGATCTTAATTTTGACAGTTATATAATGTTAGGTGTTTGTATCACTATGTGTATATACTTAAATGGACATACACATTTTTCTCAAATAAACCAAATAATTGATAATGCTTGCAGGTGAAAAAAAAGAACAATGAAAAACGCAATTGTAATCACTGAACACATTTATTCAGTAAATGGCTCTCAAAATTAACTGACATTATATACTAAAAAAAAATCAATAAGGAAACACATAGGCATGCTTACTTTACTATATCATCAGCACTACAATGTTCACTATGCCTGTGTCTTAGCATTAGGGTAGCCCCAGCTCAAGAGCTAGGGTGACCCTTGTCATAACCAATCAGTCAAATTGAACTTGAATGTATGGTGTAAAACATGACTTAGAGACTGAGAGCAGTTCTCATACTTAGAGATGCTCCCCTGGGAGAGGAAACTGAATTGTTCCCCTCAACCATCCATCGTGTGGCCGAGCAGTTTCTTCCCCAGCCATGCAAACATCAACAACAAATTCAAGAGAAAGGCTTGGAGCTAGTAAGCAGATTGGAGAAAACACAAGACACTACACCCAGCTGAAACCAGCGGTCAGCCGCGGGAAGCAATAGTCTTAACTGGAGCCACACAAAAAGAAAAATACTGGATCACAAACACTGGCAACCCTGACAACACATAATCCTTACACCCAGAGAATATTGTACAGATTTATGAAGGGACTGTAAAAATGAAATTGTTGAATGTCTTTCCTTCATTTGACAAATTTATCTGTCTTTGCTAGGCTTGTCCTGTAACACATAATATAGTAGAATTTCATTTTTACCCTAAGTCCTGACTTCTCAAGTTCTAACACCTTCTATTCCTATCCCATTTGGTTAAGGCTGACAAGTGACATCATCTTTCAAAGGACGTTTTGCTTTTCTTATATGTCTAATCTATCATTCACTTTTACTAATTGAATTGAGACATAAAAATGAAGAAAACAGAATAAGTTTTTGTTACTTTTATTCTAATAGGTAAATTGCCAAGTATAAGGAGCATGTCTAGCAAATATAGAGACAAGCTGGTTTATTACGTAAAATAGAAAGACAAGTAAGTCTATTGCATAAATGAATCCTTGACAACAAAACACTAAATGAGACTATGTGGAAATTATAATTTCATGATAACCTTGGGGTTTACTGTTGTTTTTATTTGTTTGCTTGTTTGTTTCAGAAATTCTGCCTACCCATAGGTAACTGTTGAATTATTGGAAACCTCCAGGCATGAGAAAATTCACAAACTCATTCACTAGTAGGAACCAGCACTCAAGAAATTGTCATTTTTTTGTTTTTATTGTGGTCTTCCCACCAGAGCTGAATTCCACTTAGAATACATTGGAACTTTTGAGTAGGAAACTACCCACAGGCAAAATGAAATCCAGGGTTATTCATATATAATGTAGCAGTCAAGATAGTATTGTGGGTCTCTATATCCCCATTGACATGCAAACAAATTTGAAAACATCCTAAAGCTCTTTAAATATATTATTATTATTGAGTCTGTGTGTTATTTTTTACTTCTAAATTGATTATAACTTGCAAATATTAAGGATTAAAATGTTCCCTATATTCCATATATAAAACATACAATATTACTTCTCAGCTAAATCAAGATTACATTATACAAGTCTATAATCAGAGTAGCAAAGCCAATGTCACATAACTATAGTTAAATACATGTTCTCCTCTACTAGAATTTACTACCTGTAAAAATAGTCCACTTCTGTCTTATCAATACATATGTGAATGCTCTAATAAGCATGCACTACTTTCTGAACCCAGAAAAATGCCATTTGATGGGAAGGTTTTTTACATGCAGGCACCCCAATGTGAGGAAGCTGCAATTTGTATTTTTGGAGGCTTATAAGTAAGTTTAGGTATATAATTTTTCATCTGTCATATGTGCCACCCTACCTGAATCTCTTATCCTTACTGATACTCCACAAAATGAGTCTGTAGCTTGCTAACAATGTTAGTGGCCTCTCTTTTTAACCATTATATTCATTTCATTGACCTAATATGCACTCTGGATTCTAGCATCTCAATTCTGCAATTTATTCTTTGAGTTATCTCTACCAGGAATTTATAGTTACCATAATTTTTGTTGTACCCTTTGCTCAGATCCTTGGCTCTTTAATCTGGGCAAGGCTTACAAAGGTATTGGCTATTTCAGAATTTAGACTTATAGCTTAGGCTTTTAGAGCATTGACTAATAAATTAGAGCACCCATTTCTTCACTACTTTTTTCCCCATTTATTTAAAAAGATTTTTTTCCATATATCCCACTACTGACACTTTTTTCCCTCCCCTCAGCTCTTCTCAGTCCTCCTCTCACTACTTTTACTAAAAATAAATAAAGTTAAGTTGTAATTAATGCATGAGGAACTGTGTGCTTGGATATTTATTTTGTAATAGTTATAGATTCTAGAAAGCTGATTCAACTGGCAGATGACCTTATTAGGTGTGTTAAAGATAATTGTAAAAAGAGATTTAAATGTTTTATGAAGGCTATATTTCTTAAAACGTATTTCACATATGTGACCCCAAGAAAGTGCCTTATGACAGAAGACATGTAGACAAAGTCTATTAATCCCTTCATTAAGCTAAATCCTGCAGACTCATTGCAGAAGTTTATAAAAAGGGTTCTTGTCAAAAGACATGGAAAACAACTAAAACAGTTTGCTGCTTAGTAGAAAACTGATTTTTTACAGGAATCTTCAAAGGTCATTGTAACATTACAGTATTAACACTAGATTACAGCTGTGCTATCACCTTGGCAGTGCTGGTTTTATGTGTGACAGTTTTCTATTTTTAAAGTCTATAGAGCCTCATGTGTTTTGTTCCTGTAGCTTTCTAGGGGTGAGCAAGCCTAATGTGGATGGCTACATGTTCCTACAGGCTCTTCCAAAGTTGTAGTTGACACGACAACATGAACAAATAAAGAGTGCAGGAAATATTAAACGCTTAGTGGTGTCTAAAAATAGAAGACAAGGTATTAGATTTAGATTCATAAATGTGAATTTACATTAAAATAGTTATTGGTTTCTTAATAGAACATGAATATTATTTATTGGTTGGCCATTGGCTGAAACAAACACTAATCAGATTACTTCTCAGGTTTGGAGGATTCTGCTCCCACAGCACTATGTTGATATATAATGCAGCCACATCTACCACAGGAATGCCACTCTTTAGCACAGCCACACTAGCTCTGAATATTCTTATCAAGTTTTCATCAACTCATTAAAGAAATGAATGACAACAAAGAGAACCTGTACTTTGTAATGATATAATTAGAAGTTCTTTCCTATAACACAGTTTATGATGTGAGAATTGATTTATCCATACTCAGAAGACCAGTCTTGGTGTGACATGCTTATAATAGAAATAAGATGTTACAAACAGCTGTCCTGTCACTGCTGATCAGTCCCTGCCACTGCTCTCCCTGCTCTCTGCATCACTACCACATGCCTGTTCAAGCAACAAGAAACTGCTGCTCTTGCTAATAAGCTAAACTGCATATGACAGCCTAAATCAACAAGATCCATATTGGAATAGAACATGTTTGACTTTTACCCTGTCATTTCTGGAACCATCTACCTGTAAAAGAACATCAGAAAGACCAACTGATGCTCAAAATGGAGAAAGGATTTGTTATATATCTTCATATCTGCATCTCAATAGATGGGATTTCATGATGTGACAGCTTTGGAGGTATCTAGGAGCAACTATGAATCAGTGCAGGGCAGTTTATTACATTCAGCTTTTTCCAAGTCAGAACCCAATTCCACTAGGATTGTAAGTTGAAATTGCTCATGTATATCTGAGTACATACAAATATAAGGTTATATAAGTCAACAATGTATTTCATTAGTACCTCACTGGTTAGATGTCTTCAAACTTTTAATTCTTCCTGGAAAACAAGCTTAATGTAAAAATTTAATAAAAACATTGTCCTCTTCTGGAAATATCTTCAAATTTGGTATTTGGTGATCATCTTTTTAAAGTTGGCCATATATGTAAATAAACTAAAGAACATACATCTTAGCTATATAAATGTCTTCAGAACTTGATATCTATTATTTGGTGATGAAATATGTGAATCAATTTTGGTTTTGTGCAAAAAGTCATGGAGAACCAAAGAAAGAAAACCTCAGAAAGAATGGGAGAGTTGCAGTCAACTTTTTCTTAGATAAGAAAATTTAGATTATTCATTTTGATTAACACTATTTTTACAGAATATGGGAAATTCTGATCCTGTGAAGGCTCCAGTCTCTGCATTCCTGTGATTTTTTTTCTGTCACTTCTGAGCTGGGTGGTGGTGGTGATATTTATTGTCTATATTACTTACTTGACAACGAATGTCTAATCTTCTTTGTCATAACTTTATTTCAATATGTCTCTGCTACCAGACTGATTACTTTAAAAATCACTGGTGCGTATTTTCACTTCTTTGTGGACTTCATAGTGCCTAGCCTGCATAGAAGATAGGTAGGTTCTTGGCTAAGTGGTAATTAATATATAAGAAAATTTCTTTACCAGTCATACACATCAACACACACACACACACACACACACACACACACACACACACACACACAGACTATCAGAGTATTAAAGTGTCAATTTAGGACATCTTTTCTTGGTTATCTTCTGCAATGTCAATAATTTGTCAGGTTTTACCCTCCCTATCATTTCCAATATGCTTAATTTCTAACTTGTCTTTATTCTTGTCACTAACTTTTTTAGATCTTTCCAAGATGCAGTCTAAAAATAAGATATTTTGGCTGGCAATCTTTAGACTTTGAATATTTTTCTCTTACAGTATTTATTAGTAATTTTTCCACAGTAAATTCTATAATTATAGGTTTTCAAGGCTCTTCTTGAGAGAATAAAGAGAAAACGTGGGTGTGTTTTTATTGTTTTTCAAAGAGAGTACAAGAAAATTATGCTGATGCTGCAGTTCATTTACATTTTAAAAGGTGACTACATCCTTTGTTTGAACTTTTACCCTCAAAACCCTGTGGATAATAGAAAGAGAGTGGCTGCTACATTGTTCTGTGCTTCTGAAGTCCCTTTGTGTCATTCTCTAAAGCAATCTTTTAAGCTTTCTTCAAAATGATTGGAATAGCCCTCCTCAACTTCCAAGGTGCCATATTTTGTCTTTCTCATCAAACAGAGTAGCTTTCTTTATCACTTCGTCTCCTGCAAGCCTCTTGTACAGCACCTGTACAGCTCCTGTACAGTACAGCTGGATAAATTCATATATAACCAAAAATTAAAACTGTGTGAAAGAACATAACAAAGATATTCAGAAATTAATGTTAATTCTTTCAGTTTTGGACCAAAGAAGATTAGTAGTATAAATAAAGAGACAAAATGCATAGTTGGTAAAGTACAAGTGAAATCCAAGTCCACAGAGTGAGACAGTGGTGGACAATAGAGACCAATTGAGACATGCTGTCTGACCACAGACTGCAGTGAAGCAGGGCCCCAAGTCTGCAGATTATCAGGAGTTTGTGCTATGCAAGCCTCTGCATTCTCACCTATACATTACACATTAAGGTATTGGTTTTCCTTTAGCTAAACAAAGAAGAAGTATGGCGCCTCTAGCGCAGTTCAGAATTTCCCTTCTTTTGGGTACATTAAACACACAGAAGATGAATGAGAAGGGAAATGTGAAGAGGAAATACAATGAAAAGTGAAGCCCCACACCTCCTTTTCCAATGCCTCTGTCTCCTTAGAAACAGAATTATATGAAAGGCAACTGTTTAAAATGTGGCCCTGTGTGGAGTCTGACCTCCATAGAATAAAAATTAGAAAAGTACTCTCTGTGGGAGACCAACTGCAAGGATCTATATTACCACCTTATACCCCTCTAGTCAAGCTCTTTTTACTTCAACCTGGAAACAGGATTTTGAATTACATCTTGCTGTTTTATTTTAAAATATGGATGAATAATTTAGGATTTCTAAAATCTAACGAGTACAGCAATTAATTGTCCAGGGCCAAACAATCAGTCCTAAAAACATTCATACAAGAAAGATTATTTTGACTCAACAAGATTTAGTAATAGTCATGCACACACACACAAATACATATTTAAATGCAATAACAATGAATGAAAACAGAGACCTTAAATTTCAAGTGGAGTTGGGAGGAATATATGAAGGTTTAATCATTTCCAAAGAGAAGGAGAAGTATAATTAAATTACAATCTTAAAAAAAAGCAATCCAAAGCTTATCTTAGCGTGGATATTAAAAAAGAGTACAAAGGAATCTGGAGGGAGTAGATAGCATAAGAAACAAGGAACACAAAACTAAGAAATATGGACTGAATACTGAAATCACATTGCAAATAATTAGAAAGCTAAATGGAACATGGTTCCCCCTTGGAAAGATTATAAACTACCTATTGGTTTTGTCATTTTGTTTTAAAGTATTTAACATTTTTTCTACTTTCTCTCCTCTCTTTTTTTCAGTATACAGATCTTAAGATTCATTTTTGTAATTTATTTAACAATATTAAAATCAATTTTAAAATCTAATATACTTAGATGAGCAAAATGGAATAAATATTAATTAAAATTCAACTTTCTCAATTCTTTAGAGCCTTTGATAGTTAGAAAATTGTACAATTTACAACAGCTGTGGTGAACTGCATAGGACCTGTAAAATGATCAAATAGTCAGCACTGAAAACATACTCAAAAGTAGCATTATACGGACCATGCAGGATATATTTAGAAATATATATAATGAGCAAGGACAGATAAATGTGAGTTGATTTTAAGTGGATTAAAGGAAAAGGGAATATAATTATAACATATTTCCAAAATTAAAAGAAAAATAAAATTTACCACTACTGAAAATATTTCATGGAGCTTATCCTTAGAAATTATATTTAGATTCTGCTATATGTTAACATTTATTATGAGCAACCTTCATGCTTCAGAATAAATGGTTTTAAATAAAGATTGATGAAATTTTATTTATGCTAAATATATAATATAGTGTGGTATATATTTAAATGGCCCATTTTAGATTTGTGAAGAAATATACAGCAAAGACTAAAGTTATTAAACAAAGATAGTGCTTTTAGCATTTCCTGACATTGGAACTGTTTGTATAAAAGGCATTAAGTCCAAAAAAATAAATATTTTCTCACTGTACCGATGTAGAAAAGTAGCTTTTCCTTAAACGTGTATTATTAGGATTGTTCTCTAAGCCATGATCTTCTGAGGAAACACCCTTCTACCTGGCAGACTCAGGCTTCTGGGACACCTCCAGCTATTCATCTTTTCTCTTTTGTCAGAAAATTACTTAAATTTATTTATGCTTGTCACAAAATACTGGGTATCTAATCAAATAATTCCACAGTAGATGGCATGATCCTCATTTTAAGCTGTCATTTATATTTTTCTTCCCAGTGATTTCTTCATGTCAGAATTATGCCTGTCATCTGAAATGTCACAGTGACTTCTTTCTCATTTACACTGTCATTTGACCGTAGCATCTGGATGATACAAGCATTAAAAGAAAATAGTGACAACAAAAAAACATGACTTTAGGTAAACACTTCTCAATGAGAGATTGTTCTGTGCTATTTTGGTCTCCTTTATTCTTTTCTTCTAAAGCTAACAGGTGAGAAAATAAGATCAGTGAGGAAATCAAGGAACAGTCTATAACAGATATGCTGTTCCAAAACATCTGTGCTTTCTTACATTTTTTGTTTGTGCTTACAAGATCTAAAAAGAAAATAGTCCTTCACATAACTGTCATAACAAACAGCCTAATTTCATGTCAAAATAAGTAATAGGTTTAAGCATGAAAAAGTTCATCATCTATTGGATTACTAGCCTGTTTATTGTATCAATTAAAGAAAATTATTCCGTTGTTAAAACGTTCTTTGGCTTTTTGAAATAATGTAGGCACAGATATTATCTCAAGGGTTAAGACTGAGGGAATAATAATAAAACCTTTAGGCTTGTTTTGAGTATATATAGTTGTTTGAGTTTTGTTCAGATTTTCTGTGCTCCAGGACCTTTTATCTGAAACTTTCTAGACTTGTCTCTGCAATTTTCTTTCCTTTGGGACATCTGGTAGAGGAGGAATCATTTAGATAGGTTCACATAATAGTTACTTCTTGGATGCTCAGTAAATTAAGTAATTTATGCAGTGTGGATCTTTCTACTATAACAACAGCTCCTTGCTGGATGGGTAAAGTAGTCTCACTGTCACACACACACAAAACCTCACATGCAAACCAACAAACAAAAAACAAATGATTGTTCATCATCCCTCTCACTCTCCTCTCTTGCCTCCCTCTGTCACTGTCTCCTCCCCTGTGCCCACTCTTTGTTTGTGTGCACATGCACACTCATCTCTGAAAATTCAAGAGGTAACTTTGATAACAATAGGAAAGCACCAGAGAGTCTTAACTGGGGTCATCCTCTTGGATTTCTGGGGTTTTCTCTAGCATCCAAACCCCAAAATGGTTTCCTCTTTCAAGATATCTATTTGTTGGTCTCCCTCTTTGTTTCTCCCCCAACTCTACTATCTGTGATGATATATTGTATATTTAGTAAAGCACGTCTGAAAATAAGAGAATAGAGACAAGCTAAGAAAGTCAGAAAGTGGTGTCCCATGCCTTTAATCACAATTCTCAGGAGGCAGAGATCCTATAGATCTCTATGAGTTTAAAGCCAAATAAAACCAGGCAGTGGTGGTACACAACTCTAATCCTAACACTAGTAAAGTTGAAAAACTAAGAGAGATGGCTGGGTAGGAAAAGAGGAGGCAGGAGTTTTTATCTTCACCTGTATTGCCTTTCTGTTGAGGACTCAGAGGCAATCAGTCTGAGGATAAGTAGAGACAGGAGCTACTCATTTCAGCCTGAGAAGTTTGGCTACGTGAGAAATGGATGTTGCTTGTTCCTCCATCTCTCTGATATATCAGCTTTTCTACAATATCTGGCTTCTGGCTTTTATTATATACCAAATAGAATTCATGCAAGGACCATTCTGTCTCCTCATGCTCTCTTCCCACCTCCCCTTCCCACTCTCCTTCCATGCTTTCAATTTACATAGGAGATCTTATCTCTTTCCCATTCCCAGGGGGATCCATGGATGTCTCTCTTAGGGTCATCCTTGTCACCTAGCTTCCCCTTGACGGTAGTTTGGTTATCATTTAGTTGTGTCTAATATTCACTTATGAGTGAGTTCATACCCTATTTTTCATTCTGTGTCTAGATTACCTCATTCAGGATGGTTTTTTTGTTTGTTTGTTTGTTTCAAATTCCATCCATTTGCCTGCAAATTTCAGGATGTATTTTTTTTTCTGCTGCATAATACTCCATTGTGTAAATGTACTACCTTTTCAAAAATCTATTCTTCATTTGAGGAGCTTATAGATTATTTTCAGGTTCTGGCTATTACAAATAATGATGCTATGAACATCATTTAGCAAATGTTCTTGTGTTATGAATGTGCATCCTTTGTGTATATGCTCGAAAATGGTATTGTTGGATTATTAGGTAGATTGATAAATAGTTTTCTAAGAAACTGCCATATATATTTCCGAAGTGGCTGTTCAAGTTTACATTCCCACTAGCAATAGAGGAGCTTACATTCCCACTACAATCCCTCCAGCAAAGGCTGTCATCAGTGTTTTTGATTTTAGTCATTCTGATAGGTATAAGATGGTAGCTCAGAGGGATTTGCATTTCTTTGATACATTAGGACCTTGAGTAATTCTTTAAGTGTCTTTCAGTCATTTCAAGTTCTTTCGTTGGGATTCTCTGTTTAGGTCTGTATTCAGATTTTAAATTGGACGATTTGGTATTTTGATATCTAGTTTCATGAGTTCTTTATATACCATAAAGATCAGCCCTCTGTCAATTTAGGGGCTGGCAAAAATCTTTTCCCATTTTGTAGACTGCTGTTTTGTCTTATTGACTGTGACCTTTTTCTTTCAAAATCTTCTCCATTTCAGAAGTTTCCATTTGTTAATTGTTGCTCTCAGTCTCTGCTACTGGTGTTATATTTACGATGTAGTCTCCTGTGCCAATACATTCAAAGGTATTTCACACTTTCTCTTTTGTCAGGTTAAAGTAAGTGAATTTATGTTGAGGCCTTTGATCCACTTGGATTGAGATTTGAACATATTGCATTTTTCAACATGCTACTATCCAGTTATGCCGACACCATTTGTGGAAAATACTTTCTTATTTTCATTGGATATTTTTTACTTCTTTATCAAAATCAGGTGTTCATTGATGTGTGATTAATGTCAGTGTCTTTAGCTCTATTCCATTGAACCATGTCTCTTTTTTTATATCAATACAAAGCTGTTTTTATTGCTATACCTCTACAGTAGTGCTTGAATTTAGGGATGGCAATATCTCCAGAAGTTCTGTTATTTTACAGTATTGCGGCAATCCTGTGTGTTTTTTTCGTATTTCCACATGAAGTTGAGTATGGTTCTTTTGAGGTCTGTGAAGAATTGTATTGGGATTTTGATGGGGAAATGCATTGAATCCATACATTTCTTTTGGTAAGATTGCCATTTTTACTATGATGACCTTACCTATCCAGGAGCATGGGAGATCTTTCTCTTTTTAGATATCTTCTTCAATTTCTTAAAGGACTTAAAGTTCTTGTCATACAGATCTATCACTTATTTGGTTAGAGTTACCTCAAGATATTTTATTTATGGCTATTATAAAGGGTGGTCCTTCCCTGATTTCTTTTTCAGATCATTTATCATTTCTATATGAGGGCTATTGATTTTTTAATTTAATCTTGCATCCTGCCATATTTCTGAAGGTGTTTATCAGCTGTAGGAGTTGGTTGAATTTTGGGGGGATCACTCATGTATCCTATCATGTCACCTGCAAATAGCAAAAGTTTGACTTTTTCCTTTCCAGTTTATATGTCCTTGATATCCTTTTGTTAGCTTGTTGCTCTAGCTAGGACTTCAAGTACTACATTGAATAGATATGGAAAGAGTGGACATTCTTAACTTGTCCCTGATTTATGAGGGATAGCTTGGAGTTTTTGTCTGTATATTGCCTTTATCATGCTTAAGTATGTTCCTAGCAATAGTGGAAGGGGTACCTAAACTAGCCTTCTACTGTAATCACATTGATGAACACCCTAATTGTCACCATAGAACCTACATTCAGCAATTGATGTAAGCAGAGATTGACAGCTTGGT
>PVIH01009500.1:21004-41029 GCA_004025045.1 Sigmodon hispidus
AGAGAGAGAGAGAGAGAGAGAGAGAGAGAGAGAGAGAGAGAGAGAGGCACCATATCTGTGTTGGACTCAGGGCTGAGGTGCAAACTACATTTAGTTGGCTTGGTTAGCAAAATAGTGGTTTATGCCCTGGAGCCCAAAATAACAGGAACATTATCTACTGTGGCATCAGGTAAACTTATTCTCCTTATGTATTTGCTAGATATAATAATTCAGTCTGGAAACTCCCTGTTGCTAAAGACTGAAGTGAGCAGTGAAAAGAAAATTATTGGGATATAAAAAAAAGTATATGATGTTAGGAGTTTGGAAGGTTTGATGAGAGGGTCCTATGGAAAAATGTTTCAAACAAAGCAAACAGCTCTTTTGTTTCTGGGTGTCCACTAAGGTGAAGCTTCTTAGCTTGTGGAAGTAGTTAGGAATAGAGTTGTTTTTAATCCTCACAGGAGGTATTCCTACACACATTCCTTCTGTTTCTATTGGGTAAGACAATTTGAGGAGTATTGATACTAATTCTGGTAGAATTCTGGAATTCTGTGCTGAAACGATCTGCCTCTGGGATTTTTTGAGACTTTTAATAACTGCTTTCATTTTGTTACGGGTTTTAGGTCTGTTTAAGTTATTTATCTGGTGTTGATTTAATTTTGATAAGTGGTACCTATCCAGAAAGCTGTACATTTTCTTTATGTTTTTTAATTTTGTGGAGTACAGATTTTTTTTTAATATGATTTAAGAATTCTTAGGATTCTGTCTGTGTCTTTTGTTATGTTCCCCTTTTTATTTCTGATTTTGCTAATTTGGATATTCTCTTTGTGTCTTTTGGTTACTTTGGATAAAGGCTTGTCTGTCTTGTTGATTTTCTCAAGGAACCAACTCTTAGTTTCATTGATTCTTTGTATTGTTCTCTTTAATTTTATTGATTTCAGCCCTGAGGTTGTTTATCTCCTGCCTTCTAGTCCTTCTGGTGAGTTTCCTTCTATTTCTTCTAGAGGTTTTAGGTGGGCTGTTAAGTTGGTTGTGTGAAATTTCTCCAAATTCTTTATGTAGGTACTTAGTTCATTCAGCACTGATGGAAGCAGATACAGAGATCTAAAGGTAAGTACTGGGTCAAGATCCCAGTCCAGTTGAAGAAAAGGGAGGAGATACTATATGAGCAAAGAGGTCAAGATCATGATGAGGAATCCCACAGAGAAAGCTGACCTGAGCTACTGGGAGCTCACTTGCTCTGAACTGATAGTTGGGGAATCTACATAGGACTAAACTAGGTCCTCTGAATATGGAAAAACAGTTTGTGGTGCCTCTGGCAGTAGGACAAGAATTTATTCCTAATGCATGACCTGTATTTTCGGAGCCCCTTCCCTACATGGAAACACCTTGTTCAGCCTTGATATAGAGGGGAGGCGCTTGGTCCTGCCTCAATTGGATATGCCAGAGTACCTTGACTCACTCTGAAAGTCCTTACCCTCTCTGAGGGATGGATGAGAGAATGAGGTCAGAGGAAGCTGAGGAGTGATTAGAAAGAAAAGGGATGGGGATCAGTAGTAGGGATATAAAAAAAAAACTTGAAATATTTCTAAAAGTTAAAAAGAATTTTAAAATGTATATAATGATTACTCAGAGGTAAAGAGAGAAAAGATAATTTCCATTATTTCACCTTGTCACAGGCTTAACAAACATGTTGATCCTAAAGATTTTCATTGATAATTACAAACATGACATAATTTTAAATTAGCATATATCTATTATATTAAGCATATTCTTTATTCTTAACTTGGAAATGAATTTCAGAAAATATTAACTTTCTACCAATTATGATCTTAATGTGTAAAGCTTGCTATTATTACTAAATTGATTTGGAATGACTAATTATGGTATCCTAGATATTTAACATATATTAAGTGATTCAGTTAGAAAGAGTTTTCTGAAAATGAAAATTCATAAGTATGTTTAACAACACATTATGCTCACACTAATTTTATCACCAATACCCTCACCTATACACTGCAATGTTGACAGACTTTAGGCAATTTCTAATTCTTACTACCTGGAGCATGCTGAGAGAACTCTTTTGTTGTCCTCCTATGACTAATCTCTATCCCTTGCTTCGTGCACATTCTTATTTATACTTTCTTCTATTTTTCTAAAACCCATTATTTAATGTTTTGTTATGTCCTATAGCACAGCCAGGAGATAAAGTAAAATGCCATATTTAAAAGAAAATCTATTGAGTTTAACAGGAGAAATCACAGGAAGAAGGGATATACTAAGAATAGATTTTTTTTTTTAAAGAGCAAAAGTACTATAATGGGAATGGAATATAACCAATGAGGGTAGAGAAAATTGTCATCCAAGTTTTATAAAATATTTAAAAGTGCTGTATGGGATGGAATTCCATGAACAGAAAGCTTCTATCACCTGTGAATCTGCTAAAAGTGAGCTTCAGCTGAGAAATGCTTATCTGACACATGCCTTGCTGATGACTTCATCACCCAGAATGTGAAGAAAGAAATGGATAGCAAAATGGCAACGCAAGACTTGGGTACACTCTAGGAGAAAGAACTAAAGGAGAAACCAGATGCCTTAGAAATAGACCACTTCATGTCCAAGCGCTGTGAGAAAGTAGAGTGGTAAGGAAGGTCCACAGATTTTTAAGATCAGGGAAGACAGAAGGAAGCAGGGTAATGAAGGGGACAATGAACAGCAAAGGGAAGCATTGCTGCTGTTACTGTCCACAAAGCTAGAGGAGGAAAGAGCCTCATAGGTATGGAGTACAAACTAAAACTATGTCACTGCTACTGTTACATAATCAGAGGGATGAATTAAAAGAATTTTTATAAATTTTTCTTACAGAGGACCCAAGTTCAGTTCCCAACAGCCACTTGGTAGCTCAGAACTTCCTGTTATTCCAGGTCAGGGTGACTAGTACCCTTGAGTGACATCCACAGGCACTGCTCATACCATTGCATAAAATAGAAAAGTTGCACACATGCTAGGTCTTAATCGAGACTTTGTTAATACTAGTCATAGTTCTACTTCTACAAGCAAGGATTATAATGCCTATTTTGTGGAATTACTGTGAGAATTCAGTGAGATAACAGATTTAAAATGCTAGCATACTATCTACCAATTAGAAATAGTTAACACATATTATTCTTGTTATTTCAAGAACTATAGCACTTCAGAGACTTCAGCAATGATTATGATGGAAATGTGCTCAGAAATACTAAATTCTGGAAGGATTCCCCTAAGCAAATATAAACATTGGCAATTTAATAGTAATATACAAAAGATGATCCTAATGAGTGAAAACAACTGTAAGCCATGGAAACATGCCAATTTGGTAAAAATCAAGAATGGCATGGACTCCAAGTAAAATTCCCTTTTACCCTGATTTTAAATATCAAATACTTGATATTTAATACTTTACTTACAAGATTCCATAAGTTATAAAAATACTTCGGGTGAAAATCTATAAATGGTGTATTCAAATTACAAACATAATAAAATTAATATGAAATATACATAAAGATTTGTAAGAAAATTTGCTAATTATGCCACTGCATGTTATTGGTAGTCTTTTTGTTTAATTAACAGTTGTCTGTATATAGTTGTATCACATTTATAGCACATGAGTAATTGACATTTTGGATGCTTTAAACTGTTAGTAACTTTTTAATCAATAAAATATGTGTGACAAAGCTAGATGACCCAAGTCAGAGTGCTAAAAACAGACTCATTTTTAGTACAACCTGTCAGTAAATGACAGCTAGCTACGTGTTCTGAATTATCCATGTTATAGAAAGTACAGTACCTTATCAAAAATGCAAAAGTAAAATAATATTTCCTGTGATGGATCAATTTGAAAAGTTTATGTTAATAAATGTAGTGTCATTGTGTTCTATTCTATTGTAAATAATTGTCCCACCTACTGGTTTAATAAAAATGTATATTGGTCAAAGGCAGACAGGAAGTGTAGGCAGGGCTACTGGACTAAGAAAACTCTGGGATCTTACAGCAGAACACAGATGACTCAGAGTCACCAGAGATGCCAGGAGATGCAGAGCATGAAAGTTGAATTAGTGCTCTAAGAAAAGATACTGAGCCACATGGCTGAACAAGATAAGAGAGATGGGTTACTTTAAGGGTAAAGAGATAGCAAGCTACAGGCCTGGGCCCTAGGCCAATCAGCATAAAAATAATATAAACCTGCGTGTGATTATTTGAGGCTAAGTGGGGCTGAGAATGGGACCGAACCTCTGGGCTAGACCAGAAAGTCTGGCCCAGAAACATATTAAGACAAATAAAAGTAATTATTCATATTTTATTGGTCCACAAACATATGGATTTATTTAACTGTCAGACCTGGTTGGCTACATTTGCTCCAAAGCTGAATAACAAATATGATACAATAGCAATATGGCCTATAAAATTCAAATATTTCCTATCTGAGTAATAATAAAATGTAATGTGACAAAAGGAGAAATTTCAACACTGAAACAGTGTTGAAAACAGTATGGTCAAGATATTTAACAACATTTAACAACAAGAGACTGGCAACTAGGAACGATGCTAGAGAATGTAAGGCATGTTGGAACTGCAGCAACAATATCACAAGCTCCTTCCTGCTCTCCTTTCAGTTCTACTTGGTTGTATTTAATCTGAAGACTTTAGGAAAGAATTTGGTTCAATTTTAATTTGAACCAAATGGAGCTGCTATTTTTTTTTTTTAGGCCGAAAAGTATTGACAATTAGCAATTGCCTAAAGTGCAATTAACATTGGGGACAAATAAATACTGCACAGGCAATTTTTACTAATGCAATATAGCCAAAATGGCTCTTGATTGAGGAATGGATTACAGTATCTCGGAGAAGGAAATATTAAGGAAGTCTAAAGCTTATATTGTGAAAACATTGAACTCTTAGTATCACAAAGCTCAGCTCAGACATTTCCTTTTGACATTTGAAGAATTTGTATTTGCATTTTACTAGATTTTTATTGATTATAATTTTCCATCTGAAAAATAGTTCAATATAAATTTGGTTATTTAAAAGTTCTCCTGATAGACTGCTTGAAAAACTAAAGTATTCCAATCACCAGAGGAAAAGAAATACATTCTTCCTCTTCAAAACTAACTTAATATGAGAAAACTGCCCTTTAGATCTAGACATAGGAATTAGGGAAATGAGTAAGATAAATGTGTAGTGTTTGTAAAAGGTTACCAATATACATTATGAATCAAGAAAAGGTAAGAAATTTTACCTTGAAATTGAACTAGAGCCTTAGATTAGTTTTTGCAGAGAACAAAGCAGATGTACATGATATTAAGAAGAGCATAAGATAACTATTTATGCTGTAAATCAGTTTTGATACCACCTGACTTGAAACTCAGTGTTATTTAATGATTCAACAATGGCTGTGAATTAACACATTTGAGAAACACACTCAATAAGGCAGAACAGAAGTAACTATACACAGAAGAGAAATAGTGACCAAAGTGACCCTCAAGACACTCCATGTGTATCAACATGGCTCCACCCTGAAGCTTTACTAATGAGTCATTTAAGTATTTTTGACTAGAATCTTTTCAACTCATGATAAGGGTACACTGGCTACCCTGTACTCTGAATTGTATTTTATTCTGTAATAAGACTTTTTCTCAGGTCTTTTCCTTACAGATTCATTCACATCTTATGACCCAAAGATGATTGGGAAATAACTAAATAATTAAACAAATAAATGTTTGAGTAAAACAGCTCTCTATACAGAACAATGCATATTAAAAATATTTTTCATAAGGTAAATTTTTATTATCTTATTAAGACATTACTAGTGATGTTTTGTTATACATTTAGTAATTTCTTACAATTTCAAGTTGATGTTACCTTTAATACTAGAAATCTAAATGCACAGACATTTAGTGACTAGTAATCCCATAATAGATGTTTTACTATCAAAGAATAGTAATTATTTTTATGAACAAAACTGGTCATAATTAATTGCAATCCTCCTGTGCAAGGCTGAAGAATGCTGAGATTCCAGGCATACAATGCTCCTGCCAGCCTACAAAACTCTATAACTTAAATATTACCTAAATTGAGATATAGAACAATCATAACATGTACATTAATCACTACTAACTTAATCTTACTATTGAAATGATATAGCTAAATCCATGAATTATATTAATGGCTCAGTTACAAAATAGGATTTTAAATAATTTCTGTAATTATTTAATTAAATTAGATTTATACCATTTATCTCCTTTACTCATTCTTTTCCCATCACCAAATGCGCATGCGCACACACACACACATGTACACATGCATCTCTATATACACACACCATAAATCAGCTTTTATATTTGGATAAAATATATTTTAAGAATACCTAATAGCCATGTATGCAAGAAAATATTAGATAGTTCTGTGTAAATGCAAATGTTGTACTTCAATTTTATTCTATTAATTTTTATATTAATCCTTTGCTTGTTAAACTATAAGGATTTCAGCTCCTCTACAGAATCAAATAAAAATCACCATTTATGTGCAACTTTGAGTCAGTTTACTCAATAAGCCTAGTCACAAATGGCTTATTTGATAATATTAAACCCCACAAATATGAGTTCCTCCTTTTTTTCTCAAAAATACTACTTTCTTCAAGTTAGTGCCTAACTAATGAATATCTAATATTTTTAAATAAGACAAAAGGAACAGAAAAGGAAAATGTTACTATCTTCTAGAAAACAGGTGCTTAAGATATAATTTTAAATAGGAGCCTGATTATCAGGCTAGAGAATGAAAGGGTCCATGGGTTTACACTCATGGCAATGGGCTTTACTTACAAAGTTCAAAATAATAATTGCATTCGGACACATTTCTCTCATCAAGTGTGTGAAAATCTCTTCATCTGTGTCTTTTATATAAATTTGTGAATCCAACCATAAATGTAATCAAGAAGAGAGGGTGCTCAGAAATCTATAGTCCTGGCTTGATCCATCAAATTATTTGAAATCCTGAACTATTTTGTGTGAAAACAATTCATCCTCGTGTGTCTGATCTGCATGTAAATTATCTGCCACACTAGTTTACAAAATTATGTATTTTGCTGGTTCTATTGTGGACCCAATGGCTTGGTACGTCCTATATACAACATGACTGCTCACTGTATCTTCTACTTTACAGAAACAACATCAAAACTGTTTTCTCAATGGCACACCAGTTTTAAAATATGCTGAAGCTAAGCCAGAAGAGAAACTCCTCTGGAATTTTCTCCATAAACAGACTTACTTTCTGTCTTGATTTTGTTAGCATATACAAGTTCAGGGGCTCAAGAGAGTATGGCAAGCTGCCTATTTCCTTATGAATAAAATAAACAATAGTCACTTATTTTAAAATAATTTATGTATGACATTAACGCTTATAATATTAACAACAACAAAACATTGTAAATAGTAACAATGTGTAAAACTACAAAGAAAGCCCAAGTTAATATAAATTTCATTACCTGTTATCATAAACAACTGGGTAGGATGTCATTTAACATGAGTATATTATTCACGGGTGATGAATATAAAGGGTCATGAGAAACAACTTTTCAAAGGGCTATTTCATCATTCTTCATGCCTTAATAATTTATAATGTTTTTATGTGTATAATTTAAACTACCGACGGAAGAAAACACTGGTAAGTATTGTTTGTAATATAGAGAAAATAAGAGCTTCGGGAAATCAGATGATGAAAGCAAAAGGCAGTGTATGTCTCCAATGCAGTAAAACTACAATCTGCATGCTGAGCCTCTGCTTCTGGCTTCCTTTATCTCAGGGTTTCCTAAGTCGTAGGCATAAATCAGTTGTACTGCACATTCATTAATTATGGTCTTTTACTATATATATATATATTATTTGTGTGTTTACATATATGGAGCAATAATAAAAAAGATCTCATGAATTTGTGATGTATATCTGAGAGGCCATTTCAGGGACACAGCAGAAGTTGGTATGATATAAATAAAGTACCCATGTACGATGTAGTAAAAATGTAAGATATAATCAAAACATTATTGATAAGACTAAACTTCAAACAGTCATGGTTGAGAGCTTATATGTCCTTAAAAGCTCTTGCTCACCTGTCTATACTATACTACGAGGTGGTAGAAATATTTAGAGTTAGGGCCCAGTATAAAGAAGTCAGTCAAGTTCCTGGAGGAATGCCTGTGGTGCTTTGAATAAATGACTCTGATCGGCTCATATATTTAAATATTTCATCAGCAGAAAGTGGCACTATTTGAAAGGATTAGGAGATGTGTCCTTTTTGGAAAAAAATGTGTCACTGGGGTGGGCTTTGAGGTTTCAAAATCACATGCCAAGCCCAGATCTCATTGCTTATGGATCTTGATGAAGCTCTCATGTACTGCTCCAGGACCTGACTACATGCTGCTATGATCCCCACCATGATGATAATGGGCTTAACCTGTGAAACTTTAATCAAGTCACTAATTAAATGCTTTTTTAATAAGAGTTTCATTTATTATGGTGTCTCTTCACAGCAATAAAACAGTGATAAGACAATGCCTTTAAAAGGGTTTCTGAGATTGTGATCCCTTCTCTCTGTTGGCTGTCTATGAACAGCTCTACCCTAGAATCTATTTCACATCATGGTGTTCTGCCACAATAGAAGCTCAAAAGTCAAAGGGTCCACCCACAGTGTCAGAATCTCCTCAGAGAAAGTACACAATTACACATTTGTTGTCTTGTGTATAATATCAACCCAAGGAAAATCAGATTACCTGTGACAGAAAATGAAGCATCAGTGCTTAAAACATTTTCAGTTGTGAAATGAGTGATAAAGGACTACCAAGATGGCTCAGAGGTAGAGGTACTTGCTACCAATTCTGACAACTTGAGTTCAAACCCCAGGATCAACAAAGAGAGAACTATCTGACCCAGACAAACTTTCCTCTGAGCCACACATGTGCCTTGTAGTATGTGCATGCCATCTGATAAATAATGAAATTTAATAATAGATAAAATATCCATTAATTTAATAGTATGAAGTTACTATCAGTTTACTATTAATACAAGAAGTTCACCAATTATTTCTAGATGAAATATATATTTATAAGAATAAATAAATTAAGGCTTTAGGGTCTGGAAAGGTAGTTTTTAGTGAAAGAGTGTTTGCTACACTGACACAAAGACCTGAGTTTGAATCTATAGCACTCACATAAAAACTAGACAGACTCAAGCTAAGATGTGTCATGACAGAATGGTTGGGGTGGCAACAAATTTTCTGTAATCTTGGTTGCAAGTTTCACTGGAGGTTTAATTAGAATCTGTCTCAAAAGAATAAAACAGAAAATCATAGGCAGGATATCCAAATTTGTTCCATGGTTACAGGTCACATTTGAGTGTGTATAACTATAAATATAGCTATACCACATACACACAATTACATGTACACCAATAAAAGAAAAATTAAAAAAGGAAAAGGATTTGATTTAGTGCAGAATATATATCTCATCAAGTACTTTATTAGTCAACTTTTACCTTTCATTTAAATAAGGAATAACTGAGTCCATGGTAGGTAAGTAATATCTCAATAATGTTTTTATAAAACAAATACAAAATAAACAAAGAAGAAAAGAAAAACAAAACCTTGTTTAGAGGAAATATGGATCAGTGCTAATACAATCCATTACTTAAAGGTAAGCCTAGAAGATTCCAAAGGGAATGAGACTGAGGACAAATATAAGTTTCATAAATTGTCATGTCCATCATTAAATCACCTTAGAGCCCTCATTGGTATTGGAAAGGAGTTAATAAGTTATATCTAACTATGTACAAATGAATCTTCCATGTTCTGTAGCTTATTTACTGAGCTGTCTCAGAATAAAAGATTTCAAGCCACTGAGTTTTCATATCACATAAATATTTCAACAACAATAAAATATATATTAGCTTCTTTAAACTTCTCTTTACATTGTTTTCAAATAGGCATTCAGGAATGTATTATGTGTTGGATTCAGTTTTAATTTTTAACATATCTCTTAATGGGATTTTTTGAATCAGTGGAGCCCTGGAAACTCATTTAAAAGAAAACCTCTCATGATACTGGCCCTGCATATTATTGATCCCATGAATCAGTCATGAGCAAGAATCCCAGTGAAAAGGATTTTTTTTTTAAAGAAGAATTTTAAAGTGTAAGTCAATCTTTTGTGTTTAATTTTGAAATGAAATAGCAAGCCCTATCAATAATAGTGACAAATTATATGCATGGTATTTATCCTTAGATGCTGAGTGACAAAAAGATTCCTAGAGGGCATAGGACATCTCCAAATTCTGTAGCCTTATTCTAACTTCTTTGTCAATGGCCTTTTAGATATGAATGTCATCCATAGGGAATCCTGGCCCTGTAAAATCTCTCATGGGCAGAGAAATACATTTTCTCTGAAGGATACTCTTCCAGAGTCTCCTGTTCCCTGTGTACACATCTCTGAAATCTCAGGACTTATGCATTCACTCTTAAATGCATTACATAGTCCAAATACCCATGTGTGGACCATTCAGTCTTCAGCACCTGATATAATGCTGGCTCCTGATGGAAAATCTGGATCTGAGTTGAAACAGCAAGCCTGCTACTTAGTATCTGAATAAATATACAATTTCTTCAGCAGTTGACACTTGTTTTAAATTATTAAACAGAACCTTTGTAGCAGTAGTAGTATAAGAATTTAATAGGGAAACTAATAATAAGCACCCATTAGCTGGGTAAACACATAATAAATATCATTTGTGAAGATTTTGATACGCTACCAAATTTTTGCTTTTTAAGGAGTTAATAGTAGAAAGATGTTTTCTTTCTTCAACTCAGCAGTCTCCTTATGTTCTATAATATTTCAAATATTAATATAACACCTCCCAGATGTAAGACAAGCTTTCACTTATTTATTGGATATATTTGTTTTTCTTCGAAATGCTGGCTTTGGGGAACTTGCAGGTTAAAAACAGCAGCAAAAATATCACTAATATCAAGCCACAAGGAAAAATGGGTGTTTTCTTCTTTTCCTTTTAACACAACTCTCATTTCCTGCTAGATCAGTGAGACAATGAAGCATTCAAAAAAATTCTCAGCAACTGCAGATTGCAAATTCCCCAACCTGGTTGTCTGCAGTCCCTGCTGTTATCTGAATTCCCATTTTCTTGTTGCTTTTCTGATTCATTATTTTTCTAGGTTCTAATGCTTTTGCAGCTATAAAATAGTTCCAAAGGGTTATAGGTTTGCAGAGAACATTTAGAAAATAGTATAGATTTATAGTTAATACAAGTGATCAGAATTAAGATTTTGTCTCTAAACATAAATAAAAAGCCTTTCTCCTAATTTTTAAAATAACTTAACTATCTTTGGTATTGTGGTTGGGCAAATCAACAACGTTAGATTTGAGAAAAATCAGAGATAGAAGAGTGGGCATTTTTTTCTTTGATATGCTACAGTTCAGGGGTAGTCAAACCTCAACTTGGAATCTTACATTGTTGGCCTCCCTAGAGTTACATTAACTTGCTGCATTCTATCTTATACTCAAGCCTAGAAAAAAACAATAAAATTCGTATTTCCTTTTCCTTAATGTGGTAGAAAAGTGTCCAATAATTGAAAACTTGCTGATAGGTATATTATCTGATTTTATTTGACCTCCAACTTACTTCTCAGCTAATAGGCACCTTTCTATATATTTATAAAACACAGAGAAAGAGAAAAGGGTAACTATAGGTTTTATGTTTCTGACAATACATTTGAGTATTGATATTTCTGTGATAATTAATGAGCTTTTATTAATTCAACTGAAATCTGGTACTACAGTCATCTTCCTATTTTTCATAATTATTTTCTGATCAATTAATTATTCTTTTTCTGTTTTACAAATGGAGTTACAGTATCATTCCTGTTTATATTGAACATTCTCAGAAGTATAAATATATGAGTTAAAGGAAAATTGTTCAAAATTCCACTCGAGGATGAAGTAGAGTATAGCTTATTGAGTATATTAACATTTAAAAAAGTTCCAGAGATCTGACACCTTCATACCAATGCACATAAATAAAGCTAAATAAACTTTAAAAGATTAAAATGAAATATTCACCATTTCCTATTTAAAAAGTATTCTAAAACTTCTGTAATGGTTTTCTTAATGTTTTATTGAGACATAAGTAAATAAACATACCTTCTCATGGAGAGACACTAGGAAAATGTAATAGACAAAATTTAAAAAATGTCTGGCTGAAGACAGCTGAGTGGTTGATAGCATAACAGACAGACATTACTTACCAAATGCCTAGAGGATGCCTCAATTTGCCTGAATAAACAATGGGTGCTTTTCCTTTGCTGCATATACAGTCAGGGCAAAGACAGACACTGTAGCCATTCCTGCACAACACTTGACCACTTGACTTTAACACTGTGGACATTTGGGGCTGCAACTTCTCATTGTAGAAGGTTGTCCTGTGCATTATAGGTTCTTAGTAGCATAACCAACTTCCTCAAATTATAGTCTAAAAGTCTAATACTCTAGGCCATAGTAACTTGTCTTACTAGATCAAAAATAAATTTTTAAAAAATAGCATGAGGTTTGAAGAGGGATGTGTTTGGAATGTTGGAAAGGGTGATCCATCAGGAATTAGAGATGGGAAATAGGAAGTGGATATGGTCATTTCATTGTATACATGAATAAAATTCTCAAAGAAAAATTAATAAATTAATGAATTATATGTTTTATCAAATCTCCAAGAAATGCAGTTGCCCTAAGTTGAAAATTGCTATTCTCTGGGGTCGTATAGTATGTCTAATAAGGAATAAGGAAAGAGAATGAGAGAAAAAAAATAGAGACCGAGAAAATAGAGGAATTCTGGAAATCCCAGTTCATATCTAACACAAGAGCCATAAGGCTTCCATATACAAAATTTTAAAATATTATTTTAAGAGGTAAAGCCAATATATTAAGCACTAAATTTGAGAATACTTAATTATTCATTGGCACAACACTGAGAATATTAGGCAAAATAGACAAAACATTGAAACAATAGATATTATGAAGCCCAAGAATATTTTGTAAAACCCTGTCCTCCCGATTTACAACAGAATTAGTACAAAAAGACAGCTGCTCAGTGCAAACATATACAAGGTAGCTGTGCATGAATGTCATATAGAATGAGTTTTTTCTGTATGAGTAACATTGATTATGTCGCAAAGAAATGAATATTGGAACAAGAGCTACCCATGTAATTTGTCACAATTCTGTCATCACAAAAACCACAGAAAAATAACTTTATAAAGGAAAAGACAATATGTTTGAATCCAGTTGCAGAACTTTCTCTCCATGTTCATTTGGTTCCCTGTTTTTAGGCTTCATATAAGGTGGAATGTGATAATGGATAGAAACAATGACATTTGCCTCATGATAACTGGAAATTAGAATGGAGAGGAAAGAGTGACTGGAAGGGGTGGGAGGGGGAAGGAAGCTTGAATAAGGATATACACAGATAAAAGATATGAGTTTACTCATAACAAAAATAAGTAAATAAACAAATAGATAGATAGATAAATAATTCTCAAAAAAAAGAAAGTATGATATATGGATTCCTATACAATCTTCAATGGCACATCTCTAGTGTTCTTCCTGTGACAGGACTAAGATTTCTAATAGTTCTTTAAGCTATAAGTTTATTGAAATCCACATGGAAAGTTAGTACTGATATTCTTCCTTTTCCCACTTTTAATTGATTTTTACTGTTTGAGAAATTCATATGTTCATATAATGTGTTTTGATGCAATCTACTGTTTTATATCACTTCTGATTCGTCCCCTATGCTGACTCCTCTTCTTTTCCTCTTCAACTGTGTCTGTTCTAGTTTTTTAACCTACCTAGTACTACCTGTATGAGGATGGTGGTATGATCATATAATGTAACATGAGTACCTTTTCAAGGGCTGTATTACAGAAGTAAACAGGCTTACCATCCTCTAACAGACATCAATTACCTATAGTTGCACAGTTAGGTATGGACCTTCAGATAACTTTTCCTCATAAGTGATGAAATTTTCTGGCTTAATCTTGTTCAGGTCCTATTCAGGCAGTCCCAGCCACCATGAGTTCGTGTTCGCAGTGGCCCTTTTACACCAGACAAATACTGTTTCCTCATATATGCCTATTGCTTATTACTTTCACAGTCTTTCTATTCACTCTCCTTTGATGATCCCTTCCCATTACAGGCTGATGTTGTGGTGATAAATATTTAATAAAATTAGTTTGAAATATCAAAGGAGAATCAAGCATAAAGCCATACTATGCCAATCAGAGATTGGTGACCTACATACACCTTTAATTCTACCTTTAGGATTGTTGAAAGAAGAAATAAGATAGGTGGGTGAATGGGGAAGAGGGGAGCTTTTCAGCTTTCCTGGACACTTCATTGGTGGGCTGAGGAGAAGGAAGTTGGAGTCTAATATTTCTTTGAGATAGGCCTGAAGAGCTGGTGGGTCAGAAGTAGCTGTGGTTTATTTCCCTATCTCTCTGATATTCCAACTTTACCCAATATCTGGGTCCAGGTTTTTATTATAATATTAAATAGAATTTGTGCAATACAACATGAAATAAATATTCCATTTAGAGCTGAAAACTCCATCATTTCTTATTCTCTGCAAGTTGCTTCATAAAAGACTGTCATCTAAGGAGCAGGCCTTCAATGCAGGAGTCTTCCAGGTACATTGTGTATTCATACTACAACAGATACCTATATCCATCCCTAAGAGTTTCTTAAAGTAAAAATAGTTGAAATAATATAAAATAATGACAAAATTTATAAATATTAAGTGGGAATATAAACTAATCTAACTATTTCAATATCAACCTGACATTATACTGACATTGGTAATGTAAGGCATCATATTAGTATGTGTACCTAGGTGCCTTTTGCTCAAGAAAGATGTGTTAAATATATTCACTTCAGTATAGTGTTCATAGTAAAAAAACAACATACATACTGATTATAGATAGAATGTGTGAATCACAGTAATAACAATACCATGGACACTAGGCAGTAATACAAGCAAACTACAGCTACACAGCAAGATTGATACCCAAACAATGCATATTCTATGATTCCACCTGCACAAGTCTCAGAAATAAATAAAATGAAAGCCATGTTTTATTCTTGCCTTGATGAGTGTGTTGCTTTGTTGGGAATAAGAAAGAGACTAGCAAAGTCCTGAGTAAGATCCTTAGGGCACTTGAACTTTTCTACCTCTTTACCCAAGAAAAGTTATGTGAGAAGACATTAAGTAGCTTCATAAATGGGGCAGTGCTGGTACTGTTAGGGCATGGTGGTGGTGGTGGTGGTGGTGGTGGTAGTGGTGTGTGTATGTGTGAGTGTGTGTGTGTGGTATTCTAAAAAAGTCTTTTATGTAAAAAAATAAAAGCAAAGAAATAAGCAAAAGAAAAAAAGTTTCCTGCTATGAATTTAATTTTTTTATGTCCATGAAAAATTTCTGGAGTGCTGCACTTGATTTATGGTAAATTTATTTTATTTTAATGCATTACACCTCTAGTGATTATCTACTTCAGGATAGTAAGGAGAAAAATACAACAGATAAAAAAAGATAAATATCAGTGAGATTAATATAAACAAGCAACTGGATAAAATATAGGAACAAAAGCCAAAATAAATCCATATAGTAAACATTTTGAGTATAAATAAAAGAGAAAAATCAACCATTGTTGTCATATGAATTATTATTTCTGAGTCTATCTGTAATCATGATCTCTCACAAACAGTTACAGTTTTAAACTTAAGATCCCAAGAGATGGAAAGTCTCTAGTAAGCATGAATGCATCACCTCAGAGAGATCATGATTGGCTACCCATGATACCTCAATTTCTTACCAAATTGTTTAGCCATCAGGGATACTTTCTAATCCGGTGATTTTTTTTTTTAATGGAGGAAACTGACTGACATTAATATAAGTTCTTTAAGGGATTCTCCCTCTCCCTTTTCCCAACATTTTCTCTCTGACTCTCATGCACAAACACAAATGCAGTCCTTCTTATAGTTATAAAAATATTAATTCCATTTTTCTATATATGGAATATTAATTTATATATGCATGT
Organism: Sigmodon hispidus; assembly: GCA_004025045.1. Taxonomy (NCBI): domain Eukaryota; kingdom Metazoa; phylum Chordata; class Mammalia; order Rodentia; family Cricetidae; genus Sigmodon; species Sigmodon hispidus. The sequence goes on from PVIH01009500.1 coordinate 37,151, forward strand.
CTACATATCATTGCTTGACATTTTCTTTTCAAATTTCAAAAGTCCTGAGGACAAGGTAAGGGCCCAGCAGGTGGTAGAAAGGAAACAGGACTTCCAATTGTACTGCATAAGTAGACAGTGTGTAAAATGACAGTGGCTACCCTTTAATATATCTCTATGACTCCTTCTGGTTTATGGTGATTGTGATCCTTAATTAGAATTTAGAAAAACTAAATATTTACATAAAAGTTTAAAATATGTTTTCAAATATTTACTTGCTGACCACTAATTAGAAGCACAAAATAGCTTTTTTCCCTTCAAACTGTACATTCCATATACAATATGGCCAAGTTTTAATAGACATGAATCTGAGCCAATGCTTTCTCCATAGATTACTCAAGTAATCCAGGGCATATTGTAGGCTTGGAAAAAAATGTGTCCAGTTTCTATCAGCAGTTGAATGCTATTTGTACCCTACCAGCTTCAGATACTTTATTGAATATATCCCATGAGCAAGCAAGACTCAGGTCATGGAAGGAAGCAGGATATTCAACCCTGAACTACAATGACACTAAGATGAGCCAAGAAGTCACCTATCTTTAGCTGAGAATTTAGTTTAAGCAGCTATAATTAAGACATCTCCCTTGAGCCTTAGTCCTACAAACCCAGTGACCAGAAAGCTCAATAGACAAAAAGTGGAGGAAACATCTTCATGTCAAGAGTATTATTGATGTTCTCTAAGTAATATCTGAGTTGTGATAAAAACATAGAAGTTATATAGTCACATAAAATAGTAGTGACAATCTCAAGAGAGCCAGACTAAGGCATTTCTGGGTTCTTGGGGAAATTGACTCTCAATTTTCTGAGAAACCATCATACTGCTTTCCAAAGTGGCTGAACAAACTTACACGCCCACCAACAATAGAGAAGTGTTCCCCTTGCTCTGTATCCTCTCCAACATAGGCTGTCATCTGTGCCTTTTATCTTAGTCAATCTAACAGGTATTAGGTGGTATCTCAAAGTTGTTTTGATTTGCATTTCTCTGATGGCTAAAGATGATGAACACTTTTTCAGGTGCCTTTCAGCCATTCATAGTTCCTCTGCTGAGAATTCCCTTTTCAGATCTGTACAACATTTTTTGATTGGGTTATTCAAGGTTTGGGGCTCTAGATTCTTGAGTTCTTTATATATCTTAGAGATCAGTCCTCTATCACTTGTAGGGTTGGTGAAAATCTTTTCCCATTCCGTAGGCTGTCATTTTGTCCTATTGACAGAGTCCTTGGCTTTGCAGAAGCTTCCTAGCTTCAGGAGATCCCAATTATTGATTGTTGGTCTTAGTGTCTGTGCCACTGGTGTTATATGTAGGAAGTGGTTGCCTGTGCCAATTCATAGAAGCGTATTTCCCACTTTCTTTTCTATCAAGTTCAAAGTGGCTGGGTTTAAGTGGAGGTCTTTGATCCACTTGGGGATTTGAGCTTTGTGCAGGGTGACAGGCTCGGATCTATTTGCATTTTTCTACACACTTCCTTCCAGTTATGCCAACACCATTTGTTAAATATACTATCTTTTTTCCGTTCAATGTTTTTGTCAAAGATCAGGTGTTCATAGGTTTTTGGGTTAATGTCTGGATCCACCATTCTATTCCATTGGTCCACAAGTATGTTTTTATGCCATTACTAGGCTGTTTTTATTACTGTAGCTCTATAGTATAACCTGAAGTCAGGGATGGTGATACCTCCTGAGGTTCTTTTGTTGAGTAAAATTTTTTGGCAATCCTGGCTTTCCTGTTATTCCAAATGAAATTGAGTATTGTTCTTTCAAGGTCCAAAAAATATTGTTTAGGGATTTTGATGGGCAGTGCATTGATCTGTAGATTGCCTTTGGTAGAATTGCCATTTTTACTATGTTGATCCTACCATTCCAGGAACATGGGAGAGCTTTCCATTTTCTGATATCCTCTTCAATTTCTTTCTTCAGTGATTTAAAATTTTTGTCAAATAAGTCTGTTACTTCTTTGGTTATATTTACTCCAAGATATTTAATACTATTTGCAGCTATAATGAAGGGTAATGTTTCCCTTATTTCTTTTTCACCTCTTCTATCTTTAGTGTATAGAAGGGCTACTGATTTCTTTGAGTTAATTTTGTATCCTGCTACATTGTTGAAGGTGTTTATCAGCTGTAGCAGTTCCTTGGAAGAATTTTGTGGGTCACTTATGTATACAATCATATCATCTGCAAATAGAGATAGCTTCACTTCTTCTTTTCCAAATTGATTTCCCTTAATCTCTATTCATTCCCTTATTGCTTTAACTAAAACTTCAAGAACTATATTGAATAGAGAAGGGGAGAGAGGACATCCTTGTCTAGTTCCTGATTTTAGTGGGATTGCTTTGAGTTTTTCTCCATTTCAGCTCTAAGTTTGAATATTTCATGCTGTCTACCCCTTCTAGGAGAGTTCGCTTCTAATTGTTCTAAGGCTTTCAGCTGAGCTGTGAGGTCTCTAGTGGGATTTCTCTAGGTTTTTCATATAGGCATTTAGCGCTATGAATTTTCCTCTTAAGACTGCTTTCATAGTGTTCCACAAGTTTGGATATGTTGTGGATTCATTTTCATTAAATTCTAGGAAGACTTTGATTTCTTTCTTAATTTCTTCCTTGACCCAGAGATGGTTCAGCTGAGTGATGTTTAGTTTCCACGAGTTGGTAGGCTTTCTTTGATTTTTGATGTGGTTGAATTCTAACTTTAGGCCCTGGTGGTCTGATATGTTACAAAGGATTATTTTCGTTTTTTTTGTATCTGCTGATATTTGCTTTATGACCAATTATGTGGTCAATTTTGGAGAAAGTTCCATGAGGAGAGGAAAAATATGTATATTCCTTTGCATTTTGGTGGAAGCTTTTGTAGATATCTATTAAATCCATTTGCATCATAACCTCTTTTAGACTCCTTATTTCTCTGCTGAGTCTCTGTCTGGTTGACCTATCCAGGGTTGAAGGTGGGGTATTGAAGTCTCCCACTATTAGGGTGTAAGAATTGATGTGGGATTCGAGCTTAAGCAGTGTTTCTTTTACATAAGTAGGTACCCTTATAATAGGGGCATAAATATTCAGGATTGAAATCTTCTCTTGAGCAATTTTTCCTGTGATGAATAAGTAGTGACCATCTTGGTCCCTTTTAATTGCTTTTAGCTTAAAGTCTACTTTGTTAGATATTAAGATTGCAACCCCCGCCTGTTTCTTAGGACCATTTGACTGGAAAATCTTTTCCCAACCCTTTATTCTAAGGCTGTGTCTGTCTTTGTGGTTGAGGTGTGTTTCTTGTAGGTAACAGATTGATGGCTTCTGTTGTTGTATCCATCTTGTTAGTGTGTGACCTTTTATAGGAGAATTGAGATCATTAATATTAAGGGAAATTAGTGACCATTGATTCATATTTCCTGCCATTTTTGGTGGTAACTTGTTTGTATTTCCTTTCTCTGGGGTATTCTTCTGTGGAATTATTGATTGTTTGTGATTTCATGGGTGTATCTGGGATCCTTAGGTTGGAGTTTTCCCTCTAATACTCTCTGTAGTGCTGGATTGGTAGATAGATATTGTTTCAGTCTGACTTTGTCCTGAAATACCTTGTTTACTCCATCTATGGTGATTGATAATTTTGCAGGGTATAGTATTCTAGGTTGGCAGCCATGCTCTTTTAGGGTCTGTATAACTTCTGACCAAGCCCTTTTAGCTTTCATTGTTTCCATTGAATAGTCAGGCATTATTCTGATGGGTCTGCCTTTATATGTGAGTTGGCCCTTTTCTTTTGCAACTCTTAATTTTTTTCTTTTTTCTGTATGTTTTGTGGCTTGATTATAATGTGGCACGCTGACTTTTTTTGAGGTCATATCTATTTGGTA